>PVKE010028948.1:0-20577 GCA_004027555.1 Craseonycteris thonglongyai | reverse complement strand
TCTAGTGTTTTGTGTAAACATTGATTCAATTAGACTCCCAGTGTAGGTTTTTTAATGGGTGATTGAATTCATTTCAATGATCCTACATTTAGTAAGGTTTTATCATTTTATTTTTATTTGCTTTTTACTCAAGCATTATAGAATAACCCCTTAAGGAGCAGTATCTAATTAGAATCTTCAGGGAATAATATAAATGTTTCACTTCAATTTTTATTATTAAAGACCAACTAGAACGTCCTTCTTGTTTTCATGATCTGAGAAATAAAATGTCTAAAACAGAATGTTTTAATGACTAAGGAAAGTATGCTTTATAAATTATTTACAATAATTGGTTAAGTTATATTTCTGTGATCATCTTGATATTACTTTTTTTTTAAGATTAATTTTATTGTTTTGACAGAGAAAGACAGAGACAGAGAGACACAGAGAGAAGAGGGAGGGCCCAGAGCAGTCTCCACAGCTCTATGTCACCAGTTTTTCAACACAATTTCATTTCACACAGGTGGGGGAAGTGCTGCGCATGGGAAGCATGCCCCCAAAAGCTGGGGGCTGAACCAGGGGCCTCCCACATGGGAAGCTTGCCCTGGCAAGAACTGACCTGGGGGCCAGATCCCAGTTTAGCATAGTGGGGTCCATGTGTGCTGGGACTGGTACTCAATCCTCAGGTCCTGGGACTGCAAAGCAAGCACTCAACCCACCTGAGCCATCCCAGAATCCCATTTGACTTTACTTTTATAGACTGAAGAATATGTAGATACAATTTACATTTATGAATGCATAAAAGTTTACTAATAATTAACAAATGCTGTTTGATATAAATGCCTTTTTACAGTAAAATAATCTTTGAATAAAAAGCTCAGTTAATGAATATTTTCTCTTAGATAAATATTTAATTTGAACTTTTACCTTTTTAAAACAATTATTTTAAAGACTATTTTGATACCAGATATATAATTGTCGATAAGAAGTGAGCCTACAAATGTTAATTTTAATGTCTATAGATCTCATCACAAGTGATCTCGTCTTGAGAGTACCACCCGCATGACCTCATCTAAATGTAAGTACTCTCAAAGTCCTTACCTACAAAGATCATCAGATTTTACAAAGGCTTCAACACGTTAATTTAAGGGATGGGGGGTGGGGGGGTTGCATCCAGTTCATGACTGTAAATATCTATATCTATCTATCTCATCTATCCATCATCTAATTAATATTCCTTGACCCATATGCTTCTGTCATTTGGTTCCTATTTTTGCTAGCCTTTATGTACCACAAATGTTTTCAACAAAATTGCCATGAATCGTACCTATTCTCTACCTTCATTTATTCGATAATGAAATCACACTTTTGTCTATCTGCTAAGGTGATTTCATACTGCCAAACAAAATGTCCAAATTTCTATTGTAATCTTAATTGAACATGAAGATGTATTTGACACAATTTACTCCCCCTTGTTGGACCATTTTCTTTTTCTCTCAATTACTTCACCAATGGTTCCACTTGCATCAACTTGCTGCTTCATTTCTACCTGCTCCACACATTACTTTTTTTTTTTCTAATTTTTGATTCAAATGCAATTGTCAGAAGCAATAATGAGACAAGATCCTTCACAAGTAGTTGGTATTTCTGAATTGCCTGCTTGCTTCTTCAGCTCTGATTCTGTTATAGGAGACAAAATAAACAAAAAAAACAAAAATAGCGAACAACCCTCTTTCATAAAAAACAACAATGGCAAACAAACAAACAAACAAAACAGAGAGAGCAGATCCAGTTATTTCAGTTGACATTTCATAGAGTATATAGAAAAAAGTCACAAACTATCATTGTTGTTTTGTTTTGCTTTATTTTTGACAATAACAACCATTTATATGCTATCAATTTTATGTGTCAGAATTTTGGGCTTGTCTAAGTTGGGTGATTCTGCTATAGATCTCACACAAGATCACTGAAGCAGTTACAGTTTTTTGTTTTTGTTTTTTTCTAATTTAGAACAAAACTCAAGGGTGACTCAATTTGGAAAGCTTATATATCCACACTTTCTCCCCCCAGTAGTAGTCTAACCTGCAGTTATTCATATAACAGATTTATAGCAGCAAGAGGTAGTAAGCACCATTGCACAAAGCCTCTCCAAACCTCTGCTTCTACTATGTTTATCAGTGTCCACTTGAGCACTGCAGTTGACATGGCAACATCAACCTTAGTGTTGGAGAAGATTACAATAAATCAAGGGAGCTTAATTCATAGAACAATTACTATAATAGAATTTCATGAACACTTAATTCTTTTCAGAGTCCAAATCATTATATAACATCTCTAATTAAACATCTAATACAAATTTCAGATGTGGCATCAGAAAAACTGACTCATTGATTGTTCTTATGTTGACAAATGTTTCTTTCCCTATGTTTCTGATCTTAGCAAATGGTACTTGGAGAACTCATTGGTCAAGCAAAAAACAAGGAGTTTAACCTATCTGTCATATTGTTATTCCACCAAACTGTCATCTTATTATTTCAAGTCACCATTCTCTAACAGTGTTATCTCTTAAATTGTTTCTATTATTATCAAAGTTTTGAATAACAATAGTGTACCCCTTTCAATACAATTAGAATATGCTATACATCTGGTTAGAATTCTCCAATAAATTTCAATTCAATTAAAATAATTTCTATGGCTTACTGAGATTCTCATTATCTGATACTTGCCCAAAGGGTGACCTCACTTCCTCTCAATTTCCACACTACCTTTTTTGTGTTCCCCCAAACTTACAAACTTATATTCACCTTAAATACGTTATATACTTTTTTTTTGTTTGCAGAGATCTTCTCTTTTTCTTTTAAAATGATGTCAGCACAAATGTAATGTACTCAGAGAGGTAATTTCTGACATAAAAATATGGAAGTTCCCTCATACTGCCTGTCTCTCTCTTCAGTGGTCCTGGTTTATTTTCTTCGTATTTCTTGTCATTGCCTTAAATAACCTTAACTGTTATTAGTTTCACACTAAAAGAGAAGCTTTACAAGTTCCATTTCCTTACCTGGTTATTTTATTTCTTTAACCTCAGTACCTAAAACAGTTCCTGACAATCATAGAAGCTCTCCAAATATTGATGGAATTAATTAGTATAAAATACCTATGTGCTTTGATCTTCAGTTTTATATCTCAGTTCACCAAGGCCGAAGTACCTAGTTATTTGAGCAAGCACTAATACAGATACATGTTCTGTAAAGGCATTTTGTATATGTGATTAACAGCTAAAACCAGCTGTTATTAAGGAAAATGAGATTATAACGAATAATCTGAATGGACATTACCCAATCGTTTAAATACCCTAAGAGCAGAATTGAGATTTTCCTGAAGAGGAAATTCCACTTTGATCTTTCATCTCAGGTCATGCCTATTTCCAGCCTGCCTTTTTTTGGTGAGTTTCATATTATTCAGAATTAACTAGCCAGTTACAATCAAATAAGCCAAGTCCTTGCAATAAATTAATTTCTATCTATATCTAACATACAATATTATATTAGTTTCATCTGTACACCATAGTTATGCAGCATATATACATTATAACTGTGAACTACACATGAAACTAATGTATTTGTGAGTGTATGTGTGTGTATGTATGTGTGTATGTATATGTATGTATGTATATGTGTGTGTGTGTGTATATATATATTTATATATATGGAGAGAGAGATCCTACTGGTTCTGCTTTTCTGATATAATTCTGACACATATGCATGCATATAATTTACTAATTATGCAATCTATTCTAAGTCTCAAGAAAACTATATGGAGAAAATTATAGAAGATTGGTAGTTACTAAAGATTATACTGCCATACACCATGAAATCGAATGTAAGGGTTGCTAGGATGGCTCAGCAGGTTGAGGGCTCACTTCATAGCAACAGGGCCCGAGTGCAGAAGGTCCCTGGCCCGGTTCCTGTCCTGTACAGCCCTGTGCCCACCTGTGGAGTGAAACTATATCGAAACTAATGACATCAGCTATGGAGAGC
This sequence comes from Craseonycteris thonglongyai, assembly GCA_004027555.1. Lineage (NCBI taxonomy): Eukaryota > Metazoa > Chordata > Mammalia > Chiroptera > Craseonycteridae > Craseonycteris > Craseonycteris thonglongyai. The sequence goes on along the minus strand of PVKE010028948.1, from coordinate 16,561 downwards.
ACTCTGGGCCCTCCCCCTTCTCTTAGTCTCTCTCTCTCTGTGTCTCACTATCAAAAATAAAAATAAAAAAGTAATTGAACGTAGGGTGTTTCTTTTGTTTTTTTTTTTGTTAATTTATTTTGTTCTTTAGAGAAATAAATATTTTTTTCATTGGCATTAAACTAAGAACAAGAGTAAAATTAAGATGCAATCATAAGATAATTTTAAAATAAAAATAAAATTTCTAATTTCTAAGGAAATAAACAGGAAAACATAAGAAAAAGTGTAATAAAATAAAAATAAACAGAAAAATGTAGTTAGTAAACATTTTTGTTAGGCAGACAGTATTTCTGTGCTGGCTGATTTTTTTTTTTTTAAGATTTTTAATTAAGATAAAACTAACATACAATATTATATTAGTTTCATTTGTACACCATAGTTATTAAATACAGTGATACCTTGGGATCTGAAAGCCCCAAAACTTGAACAACTTGGAATCCAAATGGAAAAATCAAAAAAATTTTGCCTCAGAATTCACATACTACTTTGGCATCTGCATGCCAAAACATTCTTCACATGGGACATATTGACTGTTCGGCCCATAGCTCTATCTGAACACCCACTTGTCTTGGAATTAGAACATTTTGGAACTCAAACAGTGTTCTGGGACAGATTAAGTTCAAATTCCAAGGCATCACTGTATTTGTTTACCTGAAGAAGTGATCACCATAAGTCCAGCAACCACCTGACACTGTACCATGTTATCACAATATTATTAGCTATATTCCCTTTGCTCTATATTACATCTCCATGACTTGTTTTATACCTGGAAATCTGAACTACTTATTCCCTTTTAGCTTTTTCCCTTTTTAAAAAATTTTCAATTACAGATGACATTCAATATTATTTTATATTAATTTCAGATATACCGCATAGTGGTTAGACATTTATATAATTTAAGAAGAGATCCCTCTGACTAGTGTCCATCTGGTACTATATATATAATTATTACCATATTACTAACTACATTTCCTATGCTTTACTTCACATCCCAATGACTATTTTGTAACTACTAATTTTTAATTCTTAATCCTTTCAACTTTTTTACCCTGCTGTCAACTCTTCCCATCTATCACCCTGATAAATCTAGTATCCATTCAAACCATACATAGTTATTATATTACTGACTATATGTCTTATGCTATAGCCTTCATTCTCATGACCACCTTGTAACAACCTATTTGTACTTAATTCCTTCAGATTTTTCATGTATTTCTCCAACCCTCTCCCACCTGACAACTATTGAAACATTCTCCAAATCTATTACTTTGTTTCTGTTTTATATATTTTGCTTTTTGCATTCTACGTATAAGCAAAATCACATTGCACTTGTCTTTGTCTGACATACTCCACTCAGTACAATACCCTGCGGGTCCATCTATGCTGCTGCAGATGGCACGAGCCCATCCCCTAGGATTCCAGGATGGCTTAGAGGGTAGAGTACTCTCTTTGCAGCCCTGGAGACCAGGGATCTAATCCTGGCCCTGACCCCTGTGGACCCATATGCTGAACTGGTGTGCGCCTCTCAAGTGAGAGGCCCTCAGTTCAGTTCTTGCCTCCAATTCAGCCCCTACTTTGAAGGGGTTTGCCTCCCATGTAGGAGGTTCCCAACCCTGTTTCCACCCTGTGTGGTTCCCACCCACCTATGTGTAACAAAACCATGTTGAAAACTGATGATGTACAACTATGGAGACTGCTCTGGGCCCTCCACCTTATCTCTGCTTCTCTTTATCTCTGTCTCTCTGTCTCTGTCAAAAACAATAAAATAAAAATATATATTTAAAAAAAACCCACACATTTAAAAAACCCATTTCCACTCATATCCCAACAACACTCCATTGTATATGTGTACCATCTACTCTTTATCCACTCATCTATCAATGAACACTCAGGCTGCCTCCACATCTTGGCCATTGTAAATAATGCTGCACCAGGTATGCATTCATCCCCTTGAAGTAGTAGTGTTTTGGGTTTCTTCGGACAAATGCCCAGAAGTGGGATTACTGGGTCCTTCTTTGTCTCTTGTCATAGTAGCCTTTGTTTTAAAATCTTCCATAGGTTTTAAAATCTACCCCAGCTTTCATTGTTTTGATTTCCATTTTCATGAAATGTCTTTTTGCATTTCTTTACTTTCAGTCTGTGTGTGTCTTTCAGTCTGAAGCGAGTCTCTTTTAGATAGCATATGTAAGGGTCTTGTTTTTTTATTTATTTAAGCACCCTATCCATTGATTGGAGCATTTAATCCATTTACATTTAAAGTAACTATTGATAGACACAAAATTACTATTATTTTAGTATTCATATTATTGACTTTTTGGTGTTATATAAATTTCTCTAACCTTTCTTGTAATACTGGTTTGGTAATGATGAACTCCTCTAGCTTTTCCTTGTCTGGGAAGTTCTTAATCTGTTCTTTGATTCTAAATGATAGCTTTGCTGGGTAGAGTAATCTTGGTTGTAGGTCATCAGTTTTTATAACTTTTAATATTCAACACCAATCCTTTACATATAATTAGTGTGTGTAATACATAATCTCCTGTCTCTAGAAAACAGCCACAGCCTTATATAGCTGATTTTCAGAGACTGATGATGTATTACACACACTAATAAAAACATATACTTGTGTTTGTGTGGGTGTGATTAAGTATAGCCCCCTATACTTAACTATAATCAACATTATAGAAAAAAATTAAATAACAAAAAGTCTAAATCAAGTCTAAAAAATTACTGATGTAGATATTACAATAATTACTTTTCTTTATGAATCCCTGAAAATAGATTAGCCTGGATTTAATTTAATTGATGTCTAGTAGAGTATCCTCAAATTTTTATAAATTCATTTGTTTTTAGACATATTTTTTACTTGTGTTAGAGAAACAAGATTCCATTAGCACTTGAAATATTTTGTTGCTCGGAGTGTCTTAAAGTAAAAGGATTATAGTGGTGGCAGCACTGTATTGGGAACAAATGATTAAATTCTCTATGACAGTTTAAACAAATACTATTATTTAAATATTTAAAAATATAAAATCATTTCAGGCAATAAGAAAAAAATACTCTTCTACGAGAGTGGTACAGGTTTTGTAGAAATTACGCAGTAGAAATGATCTCTTATCCTTTTCCTCACCCTGAGGAAGGGATTCATTGTGTAGTTTCTGTCTTTCTCAGTTGCATAAAATAGAACATGCCAAACAGCTCTTAATACTAAACATGCTGCTGGTGATCCTCATTGGGCCAAAAAAATGCTGCAGTATGGAAAACTAAGGACAGAGGAACTCATCTGAGAGGGTTCTAGTGGAGCTGCCTGCTTTGCAAACATTTGGTGTGTGAAAGATATGTAGTTACTCTGTTACGAGGACACTAGTGCAGGTAATTGGCTTTTCATAGTCTTGTTTGAGGCTTCCAAACTCATGCCTTTGGTCACTAAGAGAGTCACAAAACAGGCAGGTAAGTATAGCCTGCATTTCAAAAGCAATGAAAGTGATGATGCATGTCAGTAATTATGGTCAACATGAACAGCTACGTTAACCTGTGTATATGAAGAGCTTCCTCCAATCCTCCAGAAATTGTCAATGCATCCTAATGCAGACAAACTACAAATCATTAGATGATTATAGATAGCTACATTAGAAAAATAAACAATAAACAAACATCTTTTTTTTTTTTTTTAGTACAACTGAAGAGTGAGAAGAAGGGAGTAGTGATAAGGCATAATATGTCTCTTCTATCCCACTCAGAGCTATTGGAATCATATATTTAGTCTTTATGGAAAGAATGAGAGAGATTAAGAAATGCTTATATTTTAAATAGAAATTAAGTCTTATAATAAACTAATATCTTAAAAAAAGTGATATAAGTAGTTTTGGGAAGCAGACTGAGACATTAAAGGAAAACTATTATTTATTAGAAAAAAGTGGCTTAACAGTCCATAGTTCATAACTGTCATTGCAAAAAAAATCAAATCATAATTAAACATTAACAAATAGAGGTTTTGCAAAACATTTATTTTGCCTTATGTTTAAATATATACATATATGTATATGTATAAGGGATATGTGTATAGTTTCTACTTTTTTGTACTTTCTGCTCCTTAAAAATTGTTAAGAGATATTAAGATATACACACACACACACAAAACAGAAATTTTAATTGATTTAATATATACAGTTTTATGAAATATTATGAATTTAATATATCATATTAAATATGAATTTATTACATTAATATTTGTGTTATGAAACTCTCATAATAATTGGCCAGTATTCTGCTATTATTTTATTGTTACTTGCATGAGGCATCACTGTCTAATGTAGGACATTTCTCTTCTAATGTAGGACATGTTTAATCTTCATTCATACCACAAGCAAATTTGCCATGGGGCATCTGACCAGACTAAGATACAAGATTCAAAAATCTTTAAAACCAAATAGATTTTGTCAGTTTTCTCATCATCTCCAAGGTCATAATTATTCAGAAAATTGAGACATATATTACCTGAGGGATTTATGGAGATCATATAGCCTACTCACTTTAATATTAAAAGGTTTACTTTTATAGGAAACTAAAAACTTTCCCAAAGACTAAAACCAACAGAAAAGATGCATTCAGGTGAAGTTACTAAAAATGCCTTCCAGCTATGATCTGTAAGATTGGAGTCTGATGGGAATTAAATGTGTCACTTTACACTTTATTTCAGTATTCACATTGTTTGAATTTTTAATGTTAAAACAAAACATAGCCTAAAACTTTACATTTGAATGTCAGTAGAAGACATTATAAATCTTTTATAACAATGATTAATTTTTTAAATTTATCTAAAGTGAGACAAAGCTTTCAAATAAAACAATTTTCAGCAAGCTTATTATTAAAATATTGTTTTAATCAGTTATAATGAAAGAGAAGGTAATGTGTTTTACATTAAATTATCATTACTCCTTAAAAATATATATCTTTTCATTTTGAGTTTTCCCAGTAATGGTATTATTGGGAACCACAGTAATGCAGATATATAATTTAGAAGTTTTAATTTCTTCTTATTTCATTATTTGGTCTACAGGCTTTTTCAGATTATCCATTATTTTCAGACACTATTCAAAGTGTCATCAATGTGGCAGTGAGCAGAAATAAAATTCTATTTTATTGGTACATATAGCTGTGGAGAAATTGATAACAACTGAATATATAAATGATATGCCATGTGCCAACAGGTGATATGAATATGACTAAAGCAAATTAAGAGGCTAGAAAATTAAAAAGGATAGGGTATAAGACTAGGTATAAGACCAAGTTTCATGGACGTTTGACTTATGCTATCACAGAAGGACATGGTTTTAGCTTCATGCTCTGCTTTCACTGTCTTGAAATTCTTAAAATGTTTTTTGAACAAGGGGGCACATATTTTAATTTTTCTCTGAGCTCCACAGATGATATAGCTAATGCCAGGTGAGATTCTGTTAGATAGTGTGACTCAGCCAAGGTATATCTGATTAGAAACTTAGAAATATTGGAACCTTTTTTGCAGAAGAAACTTCCCCTATCTCTATAGGAAGAACATTTTAGACGGGATAAAAAGTATGTGACTTGGGGAAGCCGGGATGGCTCAGTGGGTTAAACGCTCACTTTGCAGCCCTGGGGACCAGGGATCGAATCCCGACCCCGGCCCGTGCGGAACCATATGCTGAACTGGGAGCTCACCCAGTTCAGTTCTCTCTCTGTCTCTGTTTCTGTATCTCTCTCTCTCTGTCAAAAATAAATAAATAAAAATATATTTAAAAAAAAAGTATGTGACTTATAAACAAGAGAAATTTATTTCTCACAGTTCTGGAGGCCCAAAGTCCAAGATCAGGTTGCCAGCATGATGAGATTCTGGTGAGCTCTCTCCTTCCGGCTTGTAGAGGACTTTTTCTTGCTATGCCTTACATGGTGGAAAGGGCCAGCAGTCTGGGGCCTCTTTTATAAAGGCACGAATCCCATTTAGGAAGGCTCCTCCTTCATGACCTAATTACTTCTCCAAATCTTCCACCTCCTAATAATACCACATTGGTCATTAGTTTTTCAGTATACAACTATGAATTTTGAGAGGACAAAAATAATCAGACCATAGTTATGTGATAAATATATCTATTACATAGCTATTCAGCTATATTATATATACAGTAGACTCCCAGTTAACTGGCACCAATGGGGATTGGTAGATGCTAGATACAGTAGACTCTCCATTAACTAGAACTCAAGCACTGGCAAAAGAATGCCAGTTACTTGAGTTCTGGTTAATGAAGAGTCTACTGTAATAATTATATATCCTCTCTATATATATAGATTTTATATATTATAATATATAATTATACACACACACACACATATATACTTTATATGTGTGTGTGTGTGTGTGTGTGTGTGTGTGTACAATGAGAGAGACACAGAGACTGAGTTTCAGAAAATATTGCTTTCAGAAATTACGTTATGATTATTCAATGAAGAATTGAATTGGTATAGAAGTAAATCGGAGTAAGTTTTTAAAACTGTAATAATGAAATATGAAATTAGGTCAAAATTTTTATATACAAGGTTTTCGATATTTGGCAAATAAAAGTATCTAAAATACCATATGTAAAAAGTTGATTATGTTATTACAATTTAAAGGTTATACATGAAATTAGACAAAGACAACATTTTTATGGTGTTCATATGTCATTTTTATCTATATCATTTTCTTATACTCGAATGAAAATAAACTATTACGAACTGTAAAATATCAGCCAAATCTTAGTTTACCATTAACAAGCACAAACCCCAACTCATTTAAAGCTTTATAATCTGGAAAAGGCATCAGTTTTTAAAGGACATTTTTAAAACCTAGTGACGCTGGGCAAGGAATGTAAAGCATATACCGTTATACAATGTTGTTGCAACTTTAAAAAAAGTTTGGCTACACTATAACCATACTTACGAGTTAAGATTTAAATTTGCGATTTCTACAGCTATATAACATCATCACCACAACAGAGCTTTTTCGATGGCTATTAAGGTTGAATCCAAATTATTTCTTCAATGGCCTTTTTTTTTATCCTGAAGGTGAGGTGACAAACTAGTTGACTTTGTCAGGGACCTTCTTAGCACCACCAATAGGGAATACTGAAGAGAACAGAATGGAAGGAGGAAGAAGGGACCTAATTTAATATGCGTTCTCTCTTTTTTTCTGAAACGTTTTCCCCACTAGTTGTCCTTAACCTAACAGCAGTAACTCTTCCCATCTTCCAGAATCATCCAGTACTCATCGTGCTCTTCTCACCGGTATGACCACTTTTCTCAGATATCTGAGGTTCTGCATTGAAGTTCTCCACCAAGCTTTGTATGAACCAAAGCCAAGCAGATGGCTTACCTTCCTGAGAATTCTGGGTCTCACATATATGACAAATCTCCCCTGAACTCCTAAGGCACTACCAGTAGCCTGACTATTCCCCTCTTCAGAAATCTTAGTCCTGTATGGATCCTCTGGTATAATACCTAGATAGTTCCTTTCTCTACTTATTGTACTTGTTTCCCAGTATTTCATTCTTTGCTTCGTTAGACTTCCAATATGTGTTTTAATATGTCTTTGTATTAAATTATCTTTATTGAAATATCTACCATACTTGTAGTTGCCATTTTCAAAACTGGACCCCTAGGAATAAAATTATTTGTGATGATTGGAGAATTTTAAAAATAATAAAAATATATTTATTTACTAAATATCTAATTATAGTACATTAGGTCATATATAATACTGCTAAAACATCGTTAGTGATATAATAAAAATAACAGCTAATAATCATAAATTGTTTTATGTACCTGAACTTAAGGCAATTGTTTTGCAAGTACTAATATAATTAGAGCAGTGCTAAAGGCTTACTTTCTCTTGCAGAATAGGAAAAATATATATATTGTTTTTATCATCCTGTAGTAATTTAATTGTTGCACTATAACTGAGAATGCATTAGTATTGTCTTACATAAATGAGATCTAAATAGTATTGAAAAACCAAGATAGACTTTCAGTTCTCTTTTAAGTATACATTTAGGTGTAGACAATACACTTAGGGCATAGCTCATCATAGGAAACCAGGAATCCTGTACCTAAATTTACATTTTACCAACAGTATTTGAGAGCCTCATATTAATGAACAAAGATCACTTTCTAGCTACAAATAAGCTTTTCAAACTTCTAAAAGACAGTGGAAGTGTAATCTTTTTAAACATGTATCTTAAAATTTGAACTAGATCACTGTTGGTATCACTTATTTACATAATTATGCCTTGGAGTAAGAGACTACAAAATATAATCATGAATATAGACTGTTAATGAATACAGCTAAATGCTAGTCATTATGTTATAGGGGAGAGAGTATTCTAGATTCTAGAAGAAATAGCTACCTGTGCCAATGACACTAAAGTCCTGGCAGAGACAAGAGTGAATGAAAATAGTTGATTATGTAAAAGGGCTTCAAGAAGCCTAGCTCGAAAAAACAAAACAAAACGAAAGAACAAAAAATGTTTTCAGTTACTGAATTCAGTAATTCTAAAAGAAACTTAATTGTTCATATACCTAAATGTTTAATTCACCTTAAATGCAAGATTCATGTCACTATTTTTTCTCAAACTTAAAGATTTATTTAAATAGATAACGGCTAATATATACTATATATTGTATTTCCAGATCAAATTAGCAGTTTTATGAAAACATTCTTGTATTTGGCATTTAAATATTATAACACAAAATATGAAATTAATTTAGCTCATATGCACATGCATGAACATACACATATACACATTGGGAATACATAAGTAGATATGTTTTTTAAAGATTTATTTTCGTTGTTTTTTTTTTTTGACAGAGAGAGAGAGAAAGATACAGAGACAGAGAGAAGGGCGAGGGGCAAGAACAGTCTCCATAGTTGCACATCATTGGTTGCACATCATTGGTTTTTCCACATAGTTTAATTACACAGGTGGGAATGGGGCTGCACGTGGCTGCACAGGGCAGGAACTGAGCCAGGGTCTCACCTGGTGAGAACAGAACTGGGGGCACTCCCCAGTTCAGTAAATGGGTCCACGTGGGCTGGAACCGGAAGTCAATTGTTGGTTCCTGGGACTGCAAAGTGGGCGCTTAACCCACTGAACCGTCCAGCTTCCACAAGTAGATAATTTTTAACTAAAGATTTTAAAACATGTTTTTCATACAAATACTGTGACATATTAAAATGCTATTGGCTGCTTTTATTCTTTATTTTTTCTATATTTTGGTCTAAATTGCAGATGTATAAATATGTTTTATATGCTTAGTAAATAATAGCATTGAATGTATTGTAGCTAAAAAGTTTCCATACCCACTGTGAAGTGAATAGTTATGAGTATTGTAATTAAAAATAACTGTCTTTTTTTTAATGTCCTACAATAGAACACTTAAAAAGTCATAGAAATAATGTATTTTTAAGGAATGATATATGTTAAAATTTTGTTTCATACTTTCATATCAATTATTTCTATGTAATATATGTATTTATTTTATCTTAGGTTAAATTTAAAGTATAGAATACTCATAGTAAATTAAATATGTCAAGTAAGTGTTCCATTAAGTCAAATATAAAATTCTGGTGTTTACCAAAAAACAAACAAAAATTAGATATTCTATGACTAATTTTAAGGTGCTTTTTTATTTTAATTATAATGTTTAAGCAAATGTTCATCATAGAATTATCTCTCCTAAAGTGTGACTAATATTTTAAGAAAGGCAAGTGTGGCTCCAGGCAATAGTATTATACTAGATAATCTTTGCATTCTATTATTTGCCTCTAGTATCAATGTCATCTTAAAATTTGGAATATAAAATCAACATTTTGCTATGCTTACCATATATAACTGACTGTCTAAATCTAAAACAAGTTTTCTAAATATTAATATTATATTTTCTTTTAAATAACATAAGCTATATGAAATTAGTATAAAGTCAATGTTCAGGCATATTTAATCTTATAATTATTTAAGAAAATATAACTGTGGCATCTATTGGAAAATCAAATATTAAACTGATTATTAAATTTTTAGTAAGTAATAATATTATGAGGTGAATTCAATATTAATTAGCAACTATCTCTAATTAGAACCCATTTATTAAATAACATATTAATAATGGAAAGCTAAAATATTTTATACAAAATTTAATTGAATTATAAAACAAATATATCATAAAGGCAGCATTATATTTAATGCATTCAATATTTTTCTTGTAAATTTATGTTAAACTATACACCTTTTTTATAATATAAAGCAGCAGTGAGCCTACCTTCTGATATTTAAATAAGTTGTCTTTTACTTTTAGAATTATTGTGCTCTCAGTTGCTGCATTATTCTATTTTATTAAGTATGAATGAACAATCACATTGTGTAGTGATGATTTAAAGCAAAATTACAACATAAAACTCAAAAAATGTGTCATGGATGCTGCCATCAAATTGAACATGTGATTTCTTTTTTCAAAACAAGAAAAAACATTTTATTCTCTCACTATATTTACCAAGTATTGCTATTCATGTTTGGAGTAGACAAGTATAATATCGCCTGTGGATTTACTATGAGCAATCACTGACACAAGGCAATTTTTTTTTTGGAAATTTTCATTCACTTTTCTCATTTAATGGTTGATAATAACAACGATGCCTAAGTTGTTTGCTTGTTAATAGTCACCCTCACCCCCACCATGGTTACTGAGTGTTTCCAACTATTTTTAGTACTTTTTGAATTATATCTTAAAAATCTAGGCTGAACCTATTTTCAGAAAAATGAATTTGTAAACATAATTAAAATGTGTTGGCATAGGTACATAGATAATAAAACTGACACAAGTGAATTGGCTGGCGTATCTGAATAAAATCTGGAATAAAGATTTTTGCTCTGATTAATTCTTTGCAGCCACTAGTCTAGATCATCTGATGATTGATCTCACAGAACAACTTTTACTCTTTTGAGTGGTCCTATAAAATTATGCAAACTGAAATAATTCCTAAAATTATGTATATCATAGTTAAGAATAGATATCATGGGTAACAATGAAATAGTATTTCCTATACTAGAAATTCTGTGTAATGAATATCACTCATCCAAAGTATAGATGGGGTGTAAATAATGAGTATTTAAAGTTTATACTTTTATACTCTGAGTATATATATTTTAACAAAGCTCAGTAAACATACCTACCTTCAGATATTTAATAGTGAAACGGGATGATGCTAAGCCTCAGTGTACATTTGAATGATCTGTACTAATAAGGTTTGAAATACAATATGATTTTAATTTTATGGTAAGCATAATGAAATTTTTGTGTTTTGTAAGCAAAAGAAGTAATTTATCTGAATATAGGGAATATTGATTTATTTTAAATATTTGGGCTATTTATATATATTCCTCAATGTGTTTCTATAGAGCATTTTATCAAATGTAGAATGCGTAGAAAATTGTGCACTGGTTTAAACATATATCCCACATACACTGGATTTTATATATTTATTATATATCTATATCCCATGCACAGATAAAATATATATATTTGTGTGTGTGTGTGTATACATATGCATATACATATTTATGTCTTTGTGCACAGTGTAAGAATGTGTGTGTATGTGTGTGTGTGTATATATATGCCTTAGTGTATGGAAGAGTAAGTGAACCATAGTAATGTTGTGTGTTTGTGTGTATAGATGTGTGTATGTGTGTATATATATTTGTGTATTAAATGTGTCTGTACATCTATATGATGTAATGTATATAAAATATGTATGATGCAGTGCACACTTTTCCACTTATTCTACATTTGGTACAAAGTTCTATAAGCATCTTAAGGAATTTATATTATGGACAAGAAACATATACATGGCTCAAAGCCATTTATAAACATTCTGCTTCAAATGGGGGGAATGCAATAATTTATATCCTCAAATGATGTACAACTTATTTGATCAAGTTGTACTGCACCTTTAAAAATTTTAAACCATTAGGCAGTATGGGAAAAAAAATTCTCAAATCACCTTTTTTGGGTGCTTATTCATTGGTCATAAATGTTAGACAAAACAAGTTTGAAAATCTGCTTATTTCTGCAGATTGTCTTGAAAGATAAAATGTGTAATCACATTTATGATTAAATTATCTTTCTCTTTTATTAACCATGGTCAGTTGGTTGCCAAGTTTGTCATCTTTCCTCTTGGATGTCTTTTCCATCAATTCTTTCATTCCCTATGCCACACATTAATTAAGGTCTTTATAATTTTGCTAAATTATTGTAATGGTCTCTGACATGTCTCCAGAAATTAATCCTCTGTAGTGTTAAAATATTTAGTACGCAAATCTATTCATACTGTTCTCCTATTTAAAATTTTCTAAGACATCTCATTGACTACACGATAATATAATTTGGTGTAGCATATGAAATATAAAGCTTTTCTTTGTCAGAATCTTGAATATTCAACTCTGCCAATGCTTTATGTACTCTTTATCATCCAAATATTTCAATTGGCCGTGATCCTAAGGGAACCTGTACAAACATCATTTCTACTTTCTACACCCTTGTTTCTCACTAAGTTTGCCATCGTTGCTATACTTCAAATGCTACTAGTTTAGGATATCTTCCTTTCCCATTTCTACACTATTAGACTATCTGTAGGTTTTAGTCACAGCTCAGTGCTCTTTTTATATTGAATCATAATAATTTTAATATATGATATATTAAGTACCTGCTTATAGCTATTCCCTTCTACATAAGAAGTTGGCTTAATTAATCTGAGATATGGATAAGAAAGGAGTAAGGTTTGCAAAAAGGAGGAGTTCAAAACCAATAGTACCTTTAGAGCACAGTGTATTTAAAGGAAACTAGTATTGTTATGCAGGAGAAATTGCAGGAGATGAGACTTGTGATGTATACAGGAGGTTAACATATGACCTTTGCATTAATTAAAAAAAAATACTTTTCTTTGTTAGTATTGGTTTGTTAGTTTTTCATGTGCTTTTTTTTTTTTTTTATTCTTGTGTTTTTCTTGTACTTGGTTTTTTTTTTAGAGACTGTGGGAATTAATTGGTAGAGGAATGACAAAAACAGAAATTGTTTAAAATTTACTGAGACAATCAGACTGGTGTGTAACGAGACAAGTAAAGAGAAGCAAATAGATTCAAGAGATATTTAGGAGGAAAATGCTAAGTGTTTTTCCATTGAATTGGGCACGTAGTCAGAAAGGGAAAAGAGAAAAAGGTAAGAGTAAAATATAAATACCACATTTAAAACTTCTTAAGCTGGGTAGATTTTGATACATTCACTGTAAGAACTGACTTAGGTGGTGATTACATAGTGCACCACACAGATGATGTAATGTAGAATTGAACACCTGCAACCCATGTAATTTTTACTAACCGATGTCACCCAATAAATTCAACAGCAACAAAAAAACCCATAAAATGGAGAAAGAATAAATAAAAAGAAAATACTGTAAATAAATAAGAATGATTTTATTTTCTATTTTCATTAACATTGGTAATTTTGAGATATGTTTAAAGTATAATTGTAATTTTAAATGCTCACTTCTAGATATACTGTAATCCCATTTATGAGGACTTCTTGAAGAAACTGAATTCTAAAGGATAGCTTTTGACAAATGATGGGTTTGCACATTTAAAATAAAGGGAATACGATATTAAAAAATATAAAGTGTAGTGTTTTTTATAACGATTAGCAAATATTTTGCTTATAGTGTATATTTTATACTATAATACTATAAAATACCATCATAAATTACTCAGAAGCATGGAAATACATTTAAGGTGAATAAATCAGATTTGTTAATATATTTTGGATATATTATATTAATATAGATAATTTATTTGTAAACACAGCATATTCAGGTCTGTGTGAGTAAAAAGTGAAGGCTTTCTTTAGTAATACAATATTTTCATTCACTCAACATGAATAAAATGCTGAAATAGGTACATATTTTAACAACTGATATTCAATACCTTTTACTGAAATCAGTTTCATTTTTTTACCAAGAGAACAGAAAGTGAAAGGGTGTGTTGCAGACAAGATGATGTCAAAAAAAAAGAAAGACAGGTGATCATCACCCAGAAAACAAGTGGACATTTTCTTCTCGACTTTTGTCTCTGTTGTCAAAGAAATTCCTCTGAGTTTTCAGTCTTTGAAAATATGTGACATACTAATTTAGAAATGACTAACACTGTCACAGAACACAGTATAAAACTATGAGAGTTTTTTCAAAGTTTCTAATTTATATATCTCATTATTAATTTAGCTCATTCAAAATACAAACGGTATAACTTGACCTGAGTATTCCTCTGTATAAATGTTTTGCCTTAAAAACCCAACACATCCTTTTCATTTGGCTTTCTGACTAAAAAAGCCAAGTTCTTGATTTGTGAAAAACTGCATTTTATTTACTTTTTGTAGTATGAATTGTTTCTTAGGTTTATGTGATGATTACTCAATTATCTCAATGAAATAAAAATGTGATAGAAAATTGGGTGGATGTGTAGGAAAGGTCTTTGCTACAATGGCATCTATCAAAACAAGTTAATCTATTTAAAATTCTATTTTTGATATTTCATGTTATTTTTTGTTAAGTACACTTATTTCTATAATTATTTTGGAACTAAATTTCTGCCTGTTAATCTTGATTGTGAAAAAAGGTTTTTTTTACATGATAATATTTTGCAAAGATTTGTTTTTTTGCGTCTTACTGATAAATATTTTATTTTCTTAATTTATCAAATCAGTGAAAATAAACACAGCTTTATATTATGATGCATAATGATAATTTCTTTAATTTGTATCCAGTCATTAAAATAGCTAAATAAACGTAATCTTTGTGAATGCAAAAGTCAGAAAATTTGGCATTTATTTTTTGTAATAAAATCCTGAAGCACTTACCACTCACGTATCACTTTGTATCTCTATTTATTGTTTAATAATTGGTAAAAGCTTTGCCTTTCCTACTGAATCATGAGTTCTTGAATTTCAGATATTTCCGAAAAAATAAGTTTGATTAAAGGAGGGCATATTTTGTAGATGTAAAATCTTTTCTGGACTAAATTTTTATTACATTTTGCCTGCAAAATTTATGTACAATGTCTAAAGGATCTGGATAAAACTGTTAACTAGATAAATGTTTTAATTTTGTACTGTGAAATCAACATGAAAAGTAGAGAACAAAAAAAAAATTGTAAGACAAAATGGTATTTATGGTTTAAAAAATGAGTTCGTTAGACGAAGAAGATGAAATACAAGCATAAATGTATCAATGTATAGATGAAAACAGAAGATTAAGTTGTGGGAGACTGAATCTTTTAATTTAAATAATTTCGATGCATTAAAATTTGGCATAATTTTGTTTGGTCTTTATTTGCCGTATAACATTGTATTGATTGATTTGTTCAACAGCTATTGAAATCAGAAAAATAGGTTAGAAGATATTAGTAATGAAATTATAATATATATTGAGGTTCAGAGTGTTTAAAGAGACATAAACATTTTATAAGACTTAATAGCCCTGAATTGAGTGGAACAATTTCAAAAAGGAGAGAATTGAACATACAGGTAAAACTGTTGAAGCTTTTAATAATAAGCAAATGAAAGAAAAGTGTTATACTGGGGGGGGGGGGAAGATAATTGCTGACTAGGAAGTGTAGAAAATGACTTAGTTTTGGATAAAAGGAATTATAGAACTCTCTGTTTAACAGCTGACAAGTACTGTTGAGCATCTATTTAAATTTCCAGCAATGCAGTGTGTTGGTTTTATGCAGGACAAAGTATATACAATGTGTTTTTTATAGTTAAAGAAAGCAGGCAGGAAAATTAAAATAGATTTACTTATTCAGGGAAGATTTATTGAGAGCCTCCTATGAGCCCGAATCTTGGCAAGGATCCGAAGATTATTAAATATGTATATTTCTGCAATGTATGTCCAGTAGAGTAAGGAACACAAAAAAGGAAAGGTATACAAAGGAGGCATGACAGCTATATTATATTAGGTAATCAAGGTCTCTAAGGAACGTCATCAAGGAAGAAGTAGGGAGTCAAACCTATCTTCACTTGCTTTCAGGAAGAAGCTAATTTATTCATTCAAAATTTTCTTACTATTCATGAGGCATTGTACTAGGATAATATTTAGTTTTATATTATTCTCTATATAGTCTCTATATAGAGTTCATACTGTAGTGGTTAAGTCACACTTTGAACAAATGATCAAAATAAATATTTTAGTTTACTAAAGTGTCATCAAATAAAAATCAAAGTTTAAGAGGTTACGTTTTGGTGTCTAACGTAGAAGAAAGTATGTTAGCGGAAGAATGTCATGAAAGTCCTTGTAGAAGTAGTTTTTACATATAAAGCTGTATTGTATGGTCTTCTTGCTTTTTTTTAAGATATTTGAGTTTATTCGTTTTGTATTTTGTTTTATTTTGCTTTTGTTTTTGTATCTTTTTTTTTTTTTTCT
>PVKE010028947.1:0-20583 GCA_004027555.1 Craseonycteris thonglongyai | reverse complement strand
ATAGAAGCCCTTAACACAGTGCCTGGCCTATAAGTACTCAATAAATGACACTATTCATTGACTTTAACTATGACAATGATGACAAGAATGAAGGTAGTTTATTATAATACAGCTCTGAATAAAAAGCAAAGACAGCTGCTAGGCCACAAGACCATTTCTCTCAAGAAGACGCTCAGTTTTGTATGCCACCTTGCCACTGTGTATGACTCAAACTTGTGTCCCCACAAAAGTACAAATAATTATGTCAGAGACCATCAACTTTCTGAAAAAGAGATGGAATATACCTGGTAAATTTAAAAATGCCAAAGGCATGCTGTGCTATAGATACGGTACCTTAGTACAAGGCCTTCAGGTGCTTGAAAAAGTCTTCTAGAAGTCTCTGAATTCCAACGGGGACACTGATGGTGGGGAATCTAAACAGTTGAAGTGGGTGGGGAGTGAAGACATGAGAAGGGGGAAAGGAACTTCGTCCAGACTGGCTAGGAATGTTAATAAGCAACCTCCAAACAACCTGAGCACTAGACCAGCTGTCCTGGGCCAGGGTAGTTATGGAAATGAGGCCGAAATAGTGCCAACACCCGTCATGGGCAGGTGAGTCTTATGAGTCCCCCCTCATTATACATTCTCGAGCTTCAAAGTATATCTGATCACATGCATTGATGAGGATTAAATGAGATCCCATTTGTAAAATATTTATAAAATGCATGAGATGTGATAAGACCTTAGAAGTGTTAAAACACTTATTACTATTTAACATTACTATCATTACTGTTGAGGTGAGATGTTTAACTTCCCTACGCCTGACCTTTGTTTCATTATCTGTATGGTGGGCCTAACTTCAGCAGTCTCACAAGTTTGTCATGAACACTAAAGATAAGATGTCAGATGCAAATCTCTTATTAATGCTTAATAAAAGAGAGGCTGATGAAGACGACAGTGATGTACGTTGCCTAAAGACACACAAGAAACAGAGATGCTACATCATCCATGTTTGACCTCAAAGCTTGTGTGCTTAATTATAATGCTACATTGCTTCTTGCATGATCCTTATGAAAAAACACAATTAATTGAAAAGGCCAAGAAAGGACACCTATTCAAAGCAGACACTAGAAAAGCACACTGATATGGCATTAAGGAGAAAGCCTGATTGACTTGTTGTGATTCCTCTAAAGTAGCACTGGAAGTGCCCCTCCAGGGTACGAAAACAGTGGGCCAACAGACAGCGCCCTTAAAATGTGATTTCCTCCACGACTGAAGATAGCAGAATTAGCTATCATTGCAGCATCGCTATTGCAGTAGGGGTGACTCTGTATTATTAAGGTGACCAGATTTTAACATTGGTAAAGCGGGACACCATTGACCGGGGGGGGGGGGGGGGGGGGGGGGGGGGGGGGGGGGAGGGGGTTCTTGATTAAAAATTTGGTCTATCTCCCGCTGTTCCCTAGCTTGTCGTGCATTCTTTCCAAAAATCAGGACTTTTTTAAAACACCGCGGGACACGGGACAGACTATTAAAAATTGGGACTGTCCCGCCAAAAGCGGGACATCTGGTCACCCTACACTAAGCCCACAGACGGTCTTTTCAGAACGCTGCTCCAGGCTGTGACTAGTAGTTAATTGAATATAATATGAGCAATATCACTTGTTTTTGCCGGGCTATTATCAAGAGTATTAAACTGGGAATTAAAAGACTAGATATAAAACACTAACTAGCTGCCCGAGCTCGCTTCTTAATTGTAAAAGGAATGCTTCAGACTAGACTATCTCCAAGGTCATTGATTCTAATGATAGAAAGAAATTTCAAATAATAGTTAGAGGGACTGAAAAAACAAACAGAAAACTGTGACTAATGTAAAAGAGATTCAAAAACAATCACAGTGGGTGAAGAAATTAAAACCAAAGAGTTGTCCCTAGGGAATAAAAAATTATTTAACTCTGTTGCAATTGTATAAACTGGTCCAAGAGTCATGGGGGATCAGAGGGAAGAATTTCCAAGACAAAATGTAACACTGCATCCAAACAACCGGGCATGGAAAGAAAATAATGTCTCACTAGGGGTGGGGATGAGAGGAATTAAAACAAACTGACAAAGGCATTATATGAAAGATAATAGATTGAAACTGATTTCTGCATAGCCTGGAAATTCAATGGAGACATCAGGAGAGAAACAATGGTTTCCTATCCCTAATTGTCTTTCAATGCTTATATGGGAAAGGGAGTAACAAAAATGTCAAGTCTTTCTTTTATTCACTCAGAGCCTGATTGTCTCTGTTCCATAGATGATGATTGCCTCCAAAGTGGTGTTTCACCCACTCCCCCAGCCTCAGCACATTCTCTGCACCAAAGCCAAAGGTACGATTCTAAAGTTGTCCAGCTTAAAACTCCTTAGCACCACCCCCACTCACACACGCACCTCTGGCACTACACTCAGGGCCCTTATGAATACCGTATTTTCCGGCGTATAAGACGACCCCCTAATTTTACAGTTAAAACATAGGTGTAGGCCTATATTTGCTGTATAAGACTACAGCCTGGGGGGTAGTCTTATACAGCGAATATAGGCCTACACCTACGTTTTAACTGTAAAATTAGGGGGTCTTCTTATACGCCCAGTTGTCTTATACGCCGGAAAATACGGTAAGCAAATCACCCTGTTCCCTTCTGAGAGAGACTTCCAGCTGCATCCTCCCAAGAGACCACCTTTGAAGTTCTCATCTATGCCATGCAGATCTACCTGGTTACAGCTAGTAGAGCAGACCTAAGGCGGTGCGTCTGACCAGCAACAGCGGGGCAAAAGCCCATGCTGTTGTGCTCTAAACAGGTCCCCGCTGTATGAGATAGATCATATCTTTGGGGGAATTAGAAAGTGAGCTGAAGAGAAACATGTGGAAACACACAGGAACAAAAGCAGTAAGTTGAAGGAGGCAAGAGGAGCAGCCAGAAGGCCAAGAAGAGAGGGGAAAGAAATGATCATAGTGCGAGTGGGCAGTTGCAAGAAGCTGAGCAGTGGAGCACTGAATTAAGGAGCAATGGATATGCGTAGCCAAGGGAGAGCCTAAGAGGGCTGCTCTGGAAAATCCAGTATAACTATTGGAACAAAGTGCTTATTCTCTGTGTGGCCTTCTGACTCAGCAGCTGAAAGGATTTGTCCTGCTTACTTCCTAATAGATCCCTGAAATGATCCCCCATTAACTGAAATACTATGACTAAATCTCTTTCCCTTAATTAAAACATAAACAAACAAACAAATCTAATAACAACAGCCTAACCAACAGGACAACAGGCATGTGCCTCCATTTTCTGTCATCTGCTGCTTTTCGACTAAGGTCAGTCAGACTCTTAAAGTTTCCTACCTGCAATCAGAACTCGTAGGGATGAACAGACAAAGCCTGGGCATGTTCAAACATGATCAGGGCTCTGAGGATCGCTGAAGTGAGCAGCTATGATTTATCATATAGCAACATTAAAGGGTAGAAAACAAGGGCGCAGGTGTTGTGTGCAGGAGGGCAGCCGGTAGGTAGCTGAGTAATGGAGACTAGTGTGAGAGCCTGGTGAAAGCAGTAGGAACCCCACAGGCACACCTAGGAGACCTCGCAAGGTCGGTTTCAGGCCACTGCAGCAGGACAGCTGTGATTGATTTTCTTTCTTTCTTTCTTTTTGCTGGTGGAGGCTCTTACCTTTAATTTGTAAAAAAGCAGAACATCTGTGAAGTACAATAAAGTCAAGCTCAATAAACAAGGTGTGTCTATATTTATCCTGCAATCTGTTGCTTTGAGATTGAACACATTTAAAAGGAAAACCGTGGCTGGGCTGGGTTTGGTTAGAAAAACTTTTAATGGTTTGGTAGCAACATAAACAATAACAGGTCCTTGCTTTCAAGGTAGGTTTCAGGAGAGATAAAAGGAAGGTTAAAGAGATGATAATGACTTTGGTAATGGTTGTAAGAAGGGGAGAGATAGGATAAAGGGTGGAGGGAGAGCTCACTCAAAGTCCTTAAGAGCAAGGAATTTGAGGTCTGAGAGGACTGGCTAAGGCAAGAGTGCTGACTGGGCTGACCCAGATGTGGCCTAGAAATGAATTATTCACTTTTAAGTAGTTTTGCTAAACGGCCACAGGAGGGCACTGTACGTTATACACCTAGAAGCCTTTACTTCTTTTTCCCCCCCATCAAGTAAATTATCCTCTACTTGCTAAAGAATAAGCAAGCAATACTTTAAAGAAAGATACCCATTGAAGATGGGGGCTAAACATGATTCTTCTCCCCTATCTTTGTATTTGAATTAGATTACCCGGTAATAAATGAGCAAAACTGACCTCAATTAAAATCCTCGGGTAATTGCTAGGATTAAATAAAACAGCCTGATTTTAATCTCCTTAGCATTTAGTAGAGAGTTAATAAATATTAGCTCCTTCCCATATACAAACATACATGTTTGCCAAATATAGGGACAAGAGAAGAAGCATAGGAAGACATTAAACCAACCCTTTATTTCTCTGAAGGGGGCAGGACTCAGAGTTGCACAATGAATGTACAGCTGTGCTAGAAATTCATTCCAGAGAGCAAATTTATGCTGCTCTTTTCATTGCATGTTGCAGCTTGTACATAATAGCCAGAGGGAATAGAACACAAACAGCTGGGAACTAAAGATGAAAGAAAAAGTGCATCAGCAGGGAGAGACACACAACCCTGCGAGAACCTGGCAGTGCCATGAAAGATAATTTGAACAAGGTCACCTGCGTAGAATTCTTTTTATCAAAGAGAGATCATTACATTTATGCCCATTCCTGACCATCTCCACTGAAATTAAGGTGTAGATACACATTCCCTTGTTTTCAAATTTGTACACGAAGGTCCTGTCTATATAATGATACAGAGCCACAGGCAAAAGCATGCATTATTATGAAGGCTACTGTATTTTCCGGCGTATAAGATGACCGGGCTTATAAGACGACCCCCTAATTTTACAGTTAAAACATAGGTTTAGGCCTATATTCGCTGTATAAGACTAACCCCCCACTTCCGAGGCTGTAGTCTTATACAGCGAATATAGGCCTAAACCTATGTTTTAACTGTAAAATTAGGGGGTCGTCTTATACGCCCAACTAGGATCTGGGATGGCTGCAAACAAAGAAATGTTGCTTCCTCGCATAAGTGGAGCCTGTTGAGGTTTTTCCCTTTCTGAATCCCCAGATGGAAAGTTTTGTGGCCAGATGCTGCCCTCTAGTGTCTCTATAAGGGATGGTAACATGAGAAATAAAAATACTTGAAATAATCCTGAGGTAACCAATGTCACTTAAGCCCTGGACTGGTAAATAAAGAAAGACTGGTAAATAAAACAAAGTAAATATAAAATTCTTAGGGGGAAAAAAAAGGTAAAACTAGGATTTGTACTAAAATTAAAATGTGAGTTAAATTTGGCCTAAATGTAGATACTGCATTCTCTCTGGAATCTGAAACACATGGTGAGTCCTCTTCAAAAATACAGACACCTGTCGTTCACTGCACATCACTCTCAAAGGATTACTGCTCCCGTCTATTTGAGGTGGGGTCCCGAAATCTGCACTTCATAAGTCCTACCACATGACTCTGATGTGGTTAGGTTGATTGACCTCACTTTGAGAACTAAAGATTGTCACAGTGACTAAGCAGACTGTAGAATACATATGATGCTTTTACTTTAATCCTATAAGGATCTAGCTCTTAGGTGACGTATACACGGAATAAAACCATTGACCAAAACAGAGCAAGGTTCATTTTTCCTGCCTTTAGAGTGGCTGAATCCTATATGACTAGCATGAAAGACAGCCTGCTGTTCAGTTCAGAGTGAAGAGTGCTTACGGACACCATCCATTGTGACTAAGTCCCCCTAATTCCAGTGGGAATAAGAAAAAATGCCTAGTTGCTCTTACTTATCCTTCAGGTATCCCTTACACAATCCTCCCTCTGAAAGTCTTCCTGTCACTCTCAGATTAGTTTCAATGCCCTGGTGGCTGCAGGGCACCCTGTTCTGTGTCCTATACATGATCCTATAACTTCAGTCTTCTCTAAGGGAAAGATTTTCATCACAGGAACTCTGCTGCCCTCTTCCTAACTGTCCTCTCGCCTCTTGACACAGAGTAAGGGCTCAGGAAATGCACTCGTCATTCAACCACTGCCTATGATCACACACAACAAAAGGTAGTGGCAATGGGAGCTAGGGGATGTCATGCCTCACAGCCACACTCGCACAAGCACTATCTAGTCAGTGACACTCATGGCAAGAGGGCTTCTTTGGGTTATTGTTGCCACTGGATCACACATCCCATTCACAAGCCCGTACCTCTGGCTTTAGATTTTTGATTTTAGGAACTTGCTCTCACTTTTGGCAGTCTGATAAGTCTGCAAACACATAGGAACTTCACAGGTAAAAGTCATTAGTATAGAATCTTTTCATGCACCTGGGACATTCACCTCAAATTTACTTTTTTTTATTTTTTTTAAAGATTTATTTATTGTTTTCGACAGAGAGAGAGAGAGATACAGTCAGAGACAGAGAGAAGCGGGAGGGCCCAGAACAGTCTCCATAGTTGCTCATCATTGGTTTTTTCACATAGTTTCATTCCACAGGTGGGTGGGGCTGCACAGGGCAGGAACTGGGCCAGGGTCTCGCCCCAGTGAGAACTGAACTGGGGGCACTCCCCAGTTCAGCATATGGGTCCGCACGGGCCGGGGCCGGGATTCGATCCTCGGTCCTCGGGGCTGCAAAGTGAGCACCTAGCCCACTGAGCCATCCCGGCTTCCCCATACTTTTTTTTAAATACAAAGGCACTCAGTCAAATTTCAATACCTAACATGTTACTATTATATAATATGCTATTTTCAATTCATAGTTTTAGTTTTTATTTCTTATCATGGATAAAGCCTTTCTTAGATGCAGAGTCATGAAATACTCAATGTTTTAATATGATAAAAGTCAGCTCTGAGGACTTAGATTTGCAAGGATCCCTCTCATGCCCACCAGAAACAATCCTACACTACGACTTCCTATTACCCTAATTCTTAGTTTTTGATAAACAATAAGCAAATATTTATTTACCAGGAAACAGTTTCCTAACAGTCCCATCACATACCGCTCACTGCCTGGCACTGTTTCTATGTACCCTCAGTGGGCAGGACTGTGCATGTCACATACTTCAACCATCTACTCATATGAACCACTTCTGCAGCCATTTCAGTCTCTTGACATAGCATCCCTAGTGTCTAGTGAAGCTCCCTGGTGCTTACTGAAGCCTCTCCCTATACAACCAGGGCACCATTTTGCTTCAGCTCTGGTGGCTGGCTTGGCCAGCACACTGAATGTCACAATCTCTCCTTTTCCCTTGACAACTAAACTACCACCTGGGCAAAACAGGGGCACCCACACAACAAAAGAAAAACCACTCTGTTCACGTCAGTAGAGACAAAACAAGAAAGAGGTTTAACTTGTTAAACAGCATTTTCTTTGAATTTCACTTTACTTTTTGAGCTAGTTATTAGAGTTGTGAGCATAAATGGATGTCTTTATTGTTAAAAAGAGTTCTCCTCTGAATAAAAGGAGACAGCCATTACCACCCATGTCAGTACTGGACAGACATAGTCCCAGGATTGTAAATAAATTCTGTCACTACAGAAAATGAAGCATTTTTTCTTTCTACTTTTACCTCATTTAGAAAAAGCATTTTTCTCTAGAAGAGTTCTGTTGGATTTTCTCTTTCTAGTTCCCCAACTCCCCAATGTATTTATTTTTTGAATCAAAAGAACAAATCCCATCAATATAAATGAACAGTTCTTGCCAAGCAAAGATATGATCAAACTGATCCACACTGATCCCTGCGGGGTTACAGAACACACCAGGATAGAGCAGAAGCAGCAATGGAGGCGATGTGAGTCAGGACAGGGGCCTTGTTTTGCTGTTTTATTCATGGGCAAGGCATTCTAAGCTCAGACTGCCCAGTGTTTGTTTTAATGTTAAATGAGATGGGGTATATGGATATGTTTAGTGATTCACAAAGGCCTATTCAGATAGCAACTTCTGTTATTTTCTCCCACTACTGACAGGTTTTCTAAGCATTTTGTTTTGCTCACTTGAGAAATCAAGTATCAATAAGAAAAGAAAATGTCTGCTAAGTCTCCCTTAGAAGCTGTTAAAAGAAATATTCCCACCGGTGTCTGTGTATGTGGAGGGGAAGGGAGGGGGATTCACAGAGGCAAAAGTCGGGCTCAGACCCCTGTGGGTCAGGTCTGTAAGTATCTAAGAATCCTCACCAAGGAAAGAAAACTAATAAGCTTTTGAACAAACTCCTTAGGGTATGGTTACCTTGATTCCAAATTGATTGAAAACCACTGGGACTAAGGAAACTTGCAAACGCCTACTTTTCTTTATAATATCAAAACTAGAACACATTTTTTTTTCACTCTTTAATTTTTAATCATGCATGCGTTCTTAGGTGTTGCATTTTTTGAACTGCTATTAAAAATGCATGTTTCTGCCACATTAAAGGGGGAACAGAGGCTTGTGTGTTGTATTATTAATTATGTGCGGGAAATGAAACTCTGGTCAGTTTATGCAGACGGCATTCATGCATGTGCAAGCACATGCACACGCACACACGCACACACACACTCTAAAGCAAAAGATCTGCCAGGTGAATGGAGACCCTGTGGATTCATGCCTGTTCTTCTGACTCTGTGCACTTACTCTTGAGGTCCAAGTTCCTGGCTCCTGCGGTGATTTGTGTTGTGATTTTCGTGTCAATCTTTACAGTGTGGAGATTGCTGGTGTCCCTTGATATCATCACATTGTGCCACTGATTGTCATTGAGAGGTTTATTTGAGCTCCCTTTGATGAGGTTAGCACCATTTCCCAAATCAAACACATAATGTAAGTACCTGGGGGAAAAAAAGGAAACGTGGGAAAGTGTCATTACTTTTTAAAATTTTTATCGAGTCAAAGTAAATAATACAAATGAAGAATTTTTTTTGCAGGTGGCTCCATCCTTGCCAGGGATCATGACTGTGAGTTGTAGAAAAGGTCAGCTAAAAGAAAACTAAAAGAAATAATTATTCTGTGTCAGAAAGGAGAATTAGTCATTGTCTTCACTATAGGAAATAGTAAAAATTATATTTTTAAATCATGGTCTACATTCTATGATTTTGGAAGATAAATATCTTTATTATTTTTTTAATGCACATGCATTTACTTATTTATTTATTTATTTTTAATTGTTAAAGTTATTGGGGTAACATTGATTGGTAGCAATTAGTTTCCAGGTGTACAACTCTACATTACATCATCTTTGTATTGCATTGTGTGCTCACCACCCAGAATCAACTTTCATCTAACACCATATATCTGGTGCCCCCTCTCAACTCTCCCCTCTCCCCCACCACTCTTTCACCCCCCCCTTACCCTCAGGTAACCACCAAACTATTGACTGCTTTGTTGTTTTGTTACTTTTAGTTTTATAATCCACCTATAAGTGAGGTCATACGTTTCTTAATTCTTTCAGTCTGACTTATTTTGCTTAGTACGATGGTTTCAAGGTCCATCCATGTTATCACAAATGGATGTATTTCATCTTTTCTTACCTTTTACTACTCATTCCATTTCTGCCACTTTCTCCATCCTTGGCTGAACTAGTAGTGCTTCCCAGCTTCTTGTACCTGCTTTCCCCAACCACCTTGAATGCTTGTTTCTATATGGGAAATGTGCACTCATCCTTCAAGACTCAGCTTGAATATTCATCCACTCTGCTTCATATATTTCCTAATTCTCTAAAGACTCTCCTGAGCCCTTGTCAAAGAGCATCTTGGGAAACTTTTCATAGTGCTTCTGTTCTGGTGATGTGTTCACCCATATCCTCTAGGGTTGTATGTTTGTATATGTGTGCCTGGAATTGGTGACACATTATCTAGCCCTTTGTAAATATACAGTAATAGTCACTGAATAAATGAATACCCAAATCTATTAAAGTACATCAAACTTTTGTCACAGCTTCGAGGACATTTCACAAAAATCTTTCTTTCTAAATTCTTCAAAGAACTCTCACATAAATTTACATTAGAATTAAATGGGACTTTGTGGAATCGAAATAATCTGATTACTTGAACTAGCTATTTAACTTAGCACAAATTAGCTTACAAATCTGTAGAAATCCTTTTGTAGAATTACAGTGTACAGAGGAAAGCAATCCACACTTGAAGTATAAGATTCAGGAAATGCCTCACATAAATTAGAATTTGATGTTATTTATATTTCATATGTGGAAATAAAAGTATAAAAAACTATACTAAATCCCTATCAACTTTATCAGATACTTAAGTAATTTAAACAAATACATTATTTTCATTCCTACTCCACCCATGCCCACTACCTTTGAAACCAATACATTTTCTTTAATGTACATTTTTTGAAAACTAAGGTCAATTTTTCCAAAATTTTATTTATCATTGAACTGATATATACTCACCCTTTAACTAGTTCAACCACAATAAAGTCATTTCCATCCCCACTGTTATATAGAATTAGTCCATCTAGGGATGTTGTCTTAAATTGGAAGAAAAGATGCATAGAAGTATAGGCTTGCAATGTAGCTAAGGCAACATAGCTCGATTTGGTCTTGAAGGTGACAGGGTCTGCTATGATGTTCCTGAAGCCAAATCTGGCATTGAGCTCACAGTAATCTATGTCGCCATTTTTACACAAGTCAATGTATGCCATTCCATTAAATGTCAGGCTTTGAAGGTGTCCAATGAAGTTGGAGGGGACAGAAGACAAATACCGTCGTTCTGTGATGATGCCAGTCTCTATGTTATGAAACTCCAGCCTTGTATGATCACCTGCCATTTGACCTAAAAGGGAGGATAATGAATTATTAGTTTCTGTATCTGAAGGGCACTTCCAACTTTAGACTTCCACCACAACATCACATTTTAAGATACAAGAATCCAAATACTTCCTGGATTCTTAGTTTCATACAGTAAAAACTTATAAGTGATGTTTAATGGTGAGGCCAGATTTAAGTCAGGTTTTAATCTCTGTCCCAATTTTAGTCTTAACAAAAATTATCCTCATTAGTCAAAGTTACAGAGTTTTTAAAAAGTAGAAGAATAAAAATAAAAGGAAGCATGTAATGGAGAAGGAAGGTTAAAAGAGAGAGAGCAAAAAGGGAAAAGGAAACAAAAGGAAAAGGAAAAGGAAGGAAGGAAGGAAGGAAGGAAGACTTGATTAGAAGCAATGATTTTCCTAAATCATCCCAGTAGGAAGTGACATTTCCCAGCTTTATGGTTAAGTGATATTTTTCTTTATAAAGATTGTTCTTCAGGACAAAACAAACAAACAAACAAAAAAAACTGACTATATTTTTCTGTCCCCAATACAAATAATAAAGAGGTGCTGACTATTCTTCCAATGAAAATGTGTTTAAAGTAAAGAATGTACTTTTTACCTTCCCTTTTCTGTGTTGCATAGGTCCCATAGTTTTTCCTATTATAGAACCAGTCTTTCAACCACATTTCTGTTGATCTCCTTTGGACCTATGCCATTTTCCATGCATTTATGTTTTGGATAACTAAGTTGAGCATAATATACCAAATTCAATGCATGTCCAATTTTGAGAATACCAGCGAAATTATCCCATATTACTACAAGTTATAATCTTCTTTAAACACCCTAGTGTGAAACTTGGTTGCAGATTTACTCCGTGATTCACTTTTCAACTCAGCCCCCATCCCTCTTCTTCATCCTGTCATATTTCTCTGTCAAACCATTAAGAGCCAAACTGGTCCCATTTTACCTCCAGAGTGATATTTATACCTACCTAGAAGGTTGAAGATAAACTAAATTAAAAAAAAAAAAGAAAAAAGGATGTGAACTTATTTTTTAAACACAATATAAATTACTTTCTTATTGTTAGTGATTCACTCCCAGCATCTTGTTCATGTCTAATTAAACTGTCATTCACTTTCTTCTGAAACTCAAAAAGGTCATTTAAATTATAATCAAGTTCTTCCAGGTGCTAGCTTCACTACTCAATTTAGCATAATTAGAAAATTTATCAATCTTACCCTATGGCCTATCCCATCATCCACAATATTAATGAAGTATTAATTAGCACCATTCCCAGTATCAGCCCCTGAAAAAAATGTACTGGACCCTCTTCCCAGGTGTAATGAAGATTGAACAGCCACCTCTTTGAGCATCCTCCAACTAGCTTGGCAGATTTCCATTTCCTTAGTCAAGACAGTAAAATATTAGATGGCATTTTAAGAAAATGCCATTAAGTAAAATACAAAAGGCATACTTTTTGTTGTGAAAGAAAAAGTATCTACATACATAACTGACTTTGATGCTTAAAAATTTGTTGGTGTAAAATACTCTCCCCTAAGCTGTACTTAACTCTATTTAATTTTCACACCTGTTAAACTAGTCCTTGATCCAGGTAACAGTGGTACTTTCACTCAGTGTGCTCTTTTTTTAGCCACCAGTTTGTTCCAATCCCCTGTGCACACTTTTATTTTTAAACAAAAAATACCACTGTATAAAATTGTCTTTCCTTCTCCCTCCTTCACACTATGTCTCCAGTTTGTCTTTCTGGTGCAAAAATACTAAACAATCCTTAGCAATTTTGGTTTCTTGGATGACATCATTTCTTTCTCCAGCTTCAGTTCTTTGTGTTCAATGGCCTCCACACTACTCCGTGGGGAACTCCCTCTTTGGTAGCAAATAAAATAACTTTAATAATTTTCAAATATAAAGCTCTAGACATGCCAGTAACATTGAACTAACAAGCCAGCCATGCAGGATGAAAAAAAATCTGAAAAACTTAAAAATCAGTTGAGCTTTTCTGTCTCCTTATATTGATTTTTATCTTTTTCACAATATTAAAATCTGAGTCTTAACTCCGTAAACCACCGTAATCCTAAAATTATCATGTCTCTGCTTAAAAGCTCCATTAATGAACCTACCAATAGTAAGGAAATATCCAGAAAACTATTTCTAATAATTGAAATTAAATATTATCCCAAATTTTCAAGTTCTTGGACAGCTCTGAAATAGTGCAACACATTTTATTGAGAAACTTGGTGATAAAAATAGCATGTAATATCTCTTTTCTTTTTTCTAAGGCATAGAAAATGTATGCAGAGCATAAATAATAAAAAGGTTGTAAAACAGTGGTGGAGCACCCATGGCCCAGTTACAAGAAAACTCATTACGGCCCATGTTCAAGAGCCCGTTCTCTCTTTAATAAGCATATATAAATCGCATTGACAGTAATGGCACATATGCTTGCTTGAGGTAGAGAATTAGCACCAAAAAGCCATTATCCACTGACTAAAAAAAAACACTAACTGCTGCCTTTTAAAAACTCTTTTTTTCCTTAGAACTTATTCAAGTGTTTAATCCTTAACCAGTAATGTAGCCACCTCTACTCTTATATACATATATTAAATAAGGGGGGAAAGGGCATGAAAAAGGAAAGATTTTTAAGGCTCCAACTAATTAAAAATCCAGTGTCTTTTTCAGAGATTTAGTGGAAAAGAGCATTTGAAATTAACAAAATGTCACAGATCAAAGTGTCTGGGTTATAGATGGTGGTGGTAATAACTGTGTGGTATTTTTATGTGTCAGGTGCTGTGTGATGTAATAAAGAAATAGTGGCGAGAGGAGCAGACTTGGTTGTTGTTTTACAAAACTCATGGCTTACTGAAAGAAGACAGACAAAAAGACACAAGGAAATAATTAAATGGCAAATAACACAATGGCAAAACTCAAAAACAGGCTGTGAAGTTGATGAACAGGACATTGTGTTGGTAAATATTAAGCGGAGGCAAATGTATAAGTTGATATCTAACTTAAGTTTGAAGGATTAAAAAGAGAAAGGCATGCTAAGAATGGGAGAAGAGAAGTGTGGAGGTAGAGTTCAAGAAAGGGAGACAGATGAGCAAAAGGATCTCATGAGAGAAAGAACTGGAGATTGTGGTTAGAAAGCCATGAATAAGTAAGGTTAGTGCTTGTCTCACATGAGATGGGATGGAGAGTCAGGGTTCAGATGCCACGTGCCTCCTGCTTATGTTCGGAGATGTTGGAGGGTTTGGGGCAGGCATAATCCATGAGTCAGTGTGTGTGTGTGTGTGTGTGTGTGTGTGTGTGTGTGTGTGTGTGTGTGTGTGCGCACACACGCGTGTGTATGGGTGTTTAATCTCTCTGATACGGATAGAATAGATTGGAGATGGTTTGAATTAGGGTGGGTAGAGCAGAAATAAAAAAATGGACAAAGTGAGATAATTGTGCAGATATAATCTGCAGGATTTACTAATGTGCAGAATGATGGAAAGGAAGGAATTAACGATGATGCCTGGCTTCCAGACTTGAATAACTAACTATATACCGTATTTTCCGGCATATAAGACAACCGGGCATATAAGACGACCCCCTAATTTTACAGTTAAAACATAGGTTTAGGCCTATATTCGCTGTATAAGACTACAGCCTCGGAAGTGGGGGGTAGTCTTATACAGCGAATATAGGCCTAACCCTATGTTTTAACTGTAAAATTAGGGGGTCGTCTTATACGCCCGGTCATCTTATACGCCGGAAAATACGGGTATATGGTGAGCACTGTTCAATGAAGTACATACACACTAACAAAGCACACAATTTCAGAGTTTTGGACACAGTAATTGATGAGTTAAAACCCAATGAATATTCCCCATATATTTTATAAAACCTTTTCTCATTAGAACCCTAGGAAATCTCTCCTTGTGGGGGCTTCCTTGCTGGTGACTGCTGTCTTCATCACCCTAGCTGAGGGGCAGAGATTTCCAAGAATAGCCTTAGAATAAACTATCCTGTGTTGAACAGGTATTTGACTTAGTACGTATAACTATAACTTAAAGGTGTGTTCAAATGTAAGACTTTGCATGAAGAGTCTCTAGTGCTTTTATTTCTAAAAATTCTCAGGACTTCTGACTTGCTGTAAAATCTAGTAAGAAATCCACATTATTTTCCTGTTTTATAGGTGGCTCCAAATGGCCACTAGAGTGTTTAAGAAATCCCATCTTAAACTGAAGCTTAAATGGCAAGTTTCCATTTCTACCTTTGGAAATCTTTTCTAGGTACATAAATTGAGGTTGACTTTCTTATTCTGATGAATTGTTGGTTTTCATGAGATCTTTGACAAAACATAATCTCTCAAAATATGAATCACTCTGAGGAAATCTCACCAAGTAAAGCTAACTTACTGTGGAAAAAATATATATATATATATATAATTGTCTTTATTCCTGATCAGCAAAATGCTGGGAGTTATAAGAAATAAAGAGGTGTAGTGGAGTACTGGAGTCAGAGTTCATGAATGTTGACTTGGCTTGTATTCACATTCATCTTTAAACTCTGAGAAAGAGCATGTAGGTTCCCACAAACAAAAAACAAAACAAAACATTCAATTCCCACAGAGCAAAGGGTAAAATCTCATATTTGCTTTAAGGCCATGGTAGTTTTAAGAAAGAGTAAATAGCTGGACAATTTAATGAACTGCTAGTTTATATTTTACTCTTCCTTCCTGTCTAAATAGCTAGTCAAGTCCCTTGTAGCATTTTGCCTCAGAGGCTTTTTCTTGACAGAAATCAGAAGCTGCTAGAAAACTATGCCTTTGCTAATCTTTCCTAAAGGCCTGATTTGCAAGGTGTTCCTGAAAGGAAAAAAAAATATATAGAATGCATTTAAGGGCTGAAAGAGACAATAAGAAGATTACCATTGACTGGGAGACAGATGAATATTGGTGAGATTTAGGGGTACTGAGTACCAGTATCCTGGTGTCTGGTGAGGGTCAGCGGTTCAGAGAGAATTGGTGAGATGAACACAGGACACTGGGCCATGGCCCTTAGGCTGCAGGAGTCTGCAAAGACCCTTTGCCCCATTTGGAGTAAAGGCAGCAGAGTTCTTGCGATTCAAAGTAGGTATAATCTTACTGAAATTGGCTTTTCAGTAGGAAGTAACGGACCATGCATGAGTCCAACACAACAATCAAACACACACAAAAACAAACCTAGGTTTTTTTTTTCTCAGTTCTGGTAATAATGGCATTTCAAAAAATGTAAGTCACTTAACCTCTTGACCTCAGTTTCCTTATCTATGAGATTTGGGACATGCTTAGGGAGCAGGGGTCTCCAAACTATGACCTGCAGGCCGAATGTGGCCCATGAGGCCCTCTCATCCAGCCCATGGAGACCTTTTTATCTGAATAAAATAATATTAAATAAATAATTAAAAACAACATCTATGTTTTGATTCTTTTTTATATGGACCTCGAGTGTGTAGTCGGCCCCCAAACTGCTGTTTGATAGTTAATGCGGCCCGCAGGCTGAAAAGTTTGGAGACCCCTGGACTAAAGAATGATCTGCTGTGGTTTTTGTATGCCTTTATACCTGGCAGCGGATTTCTTCCCAACCTCTTGCATGTGACCTTAGACCTTAACTGCTCATTTCTACTTTTTTTGAGAAAACCCAAACTTTCCAAACAATGGGTGCTAATCTACAGAAATAATTCATTCCTCTTCCTAGAACCGCCCTTGACCAAAACTAGCTGAACTTCAGCTAACACTCCTGCCAAAGCTTTGCAAAACTCTGCCCTTCTTCCCTAAATTCACACAGCTGCTTCAGATCCTTCTCATGCTTGGCAGTGTTGAATAAAGGCTTGTGCTAAGGACTCGGGTTACTTTTCTTCATCAGAAAATAAGACGACATATCATAGCAGTCATTTCTCAGTGCCAATCCACAGACCAGCTGCATGAGAGTCCTCTAGAAAGTTTTTAAAACAAAAAGTATTATTGCGCTCCTCCCAGACATTCTCTGGTGTCAAGCTAGGAATTGCTCCTTTTGAAGCTCTTCTAGTGATTCTGAAACAAAGTCAAGTTGCACCCACATGGAGAAAAAAGACATTTTGAAAAGCCATAAATTATTAAACAGAAAAGCACATGATACAAAAGGGTTGATAATTTGAAAGAAAAAAAACTAAACGAAAACATTGAACATGCTGCTTATGAAATGGAACTGTTTCTGAAAAAAAAAAAAAGCTTCAATAAAAAATGAACTGTGTGTATTGGCTTTAAGTTGTGCACTTGATTTTTAAAACCACCTGTAAGAAATGGGAAAGTCTAAAGCTTCAGAAGAAAAAAAAAATGCAATGGGGAAAGTGGGGTTTACCTGTCATGGCCTGCTGATCATCCACCGTTAACTTTAAACTTTTTCCTCGACGAACCACACGCACTGTGTGCCATTCATTATCATTGAGGTTATAGCCAGCAAAAAGGGTCTCGGGACCTTTGCCTGTAGAATATGCCAAACAGTCATTATGGACACTCAGAATCAGTCAAGTAAATGAACCTCACAGAGAGTGAGAGAAAGAGACAAAGAAACAAGGAGAGCAAGGGAGAAGGAGAAAGGAGAGAAAGAAATGAGAGAAAGAAGAGAGGGAGAGAGAGAAAAAGAGAGAAAGAGGGGGAAAGAAAGAGAGAAAAAGAGGAAGAGAGAAAGAGATTGATTGACTGGATCAATTTTCAAGCCCATTAGAGTCATGGCAAGCAAGGAAAATGACAAGTTAAACTTTCTGGTATGACACTTCACGAGTCTTTACCATTATGCATTGATGTAAGACAAGCGAATGAACCTGTTGTCATAAATAGGCACAGTCAATTATAGCATTGGGAAGTCTCCCAAATCTACACTATTTTCCCTTTATGAATTCTCTAATTTTTTGCAATTACCACTTCCTTGCTAATGTAGTAGCAAACAGTTACGTAACCTTTAACCTAGTGGACAGATCTAACCAAAAGTCATTAGATAGCTGTCTTAATTGTTGCTCTGGGAACTATCCATGTAACTCCAGTGTTCACCAAGTTCTTCAATTCATGAAATGTTTTGTGTGGAAACAATGTCTAGTGGAATACATAGAAAATTAGTGTAGATAAAAGTATTGACTCCTAGGAAATAAAGAAAAAAGAAGTCAACTAATAAAGGGTCAAGTGTTGAGTGGGAAGGGGAAAAACATGAGATTAAACAGCAGTAGAGGGTAGAAAGTTCCAGGTAAGGACCAAAAGGAAAGGAGCAGGATATATAACCAAGATAGTAACTGCCAGTGAATCTATGGCAGTTTACGTTCCATAGCTTTAAATAGGATTTCAATGGGCTTAGAACAAATTATCTCAGAAAGTTGTTTTGTGGAAATTATTGAAATGAAAAAGTTAGACAAAGTTAGTCCTTCTTCCACTTAAAAAACATAGCAAGAAAAATAGTTTTTAATATAACTGGAAAATTTGTTATAGAATAATAAGCATTTCAACTAATCTGGCATTATGATTCATTGAGAAAAATAGTAAGTTTTAAAAGAAACATGATTTGGTGATTGATTTTCATACTGAAATTTACTGGTACATTAAGATAATGAAAGATATGATATCACTGACTATCATGACTTTAACTGATTCAGGATCAGGGTTTGTTTCATAATTTTTTATTTTTTATTTTAATGTTTTGTGGGATATGTTGATCTTCGTTGAAGGTGAGTGATGCAAATAAATAAAGATTTATTTTTTATTGTTTTTGACAGAGAGACAAACAGACAGAGAGATACGAGGAGGGCCCAGAGCCGTCTCCATAGTTTCACATCATTAGTTTTCTACATAGTTTTATCCCACAGCTGGGCATGGGGCTGTGCAGGGCAGGAACAGACTGGGGATCTCCTGCATGCAGCCTCACCCTGGTGAGAACTGAGCTGGGGGTACACCCCAGATCAGCATATGGGTCCAAATGGGCTAAGCCTGGATTCAATCCTTGGACCCCAGAGTTGCAAGATGAGCACGCAACCCGCTCATCTCAGCATCCCCTGCTTCACAGTTTCTTCAGCTAAATTCTATCAGCAAAAATCAGTCAATGTCCATAAAGCATAGGAGCATATAAGAAAAGGACAGGGAGAAGGAGAGAGCAATGACAAAAGATAAAAATAAATACATACAGGAACTAAGTAGAAGTAACAGCAGTAGTCAGCCCAACAACGGATCATTGTTCGCTGTCAGTACTGCAGACTATCCCCCAGACCCCTCATTTCTCTCAGGATACTACTGATGATATAAGGTCTGTCTTTCTTATTTGGGGTGTTTCTCTGAAATTTAGAATGAGCCAGTGACATAAGCTAAATTTTGTGGGATAAACTGCCTCATGTCTTTAAACAGGACCATCATTAAGAGTAGAAATTGTCTCTTTTTGTTTTTTTAGAGAAGTTAAATTCATCCTCCTCTGGACACATTAATAAAAACTAGTCTAGAAAGAACAGTTTTAAGAGATTGATCACTAAATAACTAGAGGATGCTTGTCAGTTCAGCAACGCAAAAATGCTTTGAGACCTAACGTTGAAAGCAAGTTCCAGGATCAAAGGAACTCTTTCTTGTTTCAATAGTGACGGGAGAAGTGTTTAATAACTCTGCGGAAGCTTAGCATCCTACTGGCAGCAAGGGTCATTTTCAGTTTTGATCTTTAAAAAAGAGAATATATCATCTTAAAACTATTTTTATAGGGGAGATCTTTTCTTCTTAGAGATGTGCACTTTTGAAGCATCTTAGCTTCCATTCTCTTAATTTTAGAAGTGTTAAGAAAAAGAAGTGTAAGGATGATATCATCATACCCCATTCTGAGCTTGATCTTGCAGTAAAGTCAAAATGTTTAATCTATGAAACAACTTTTTCCAACACAACATGCACAAAATCCAATTAAAAATAACCCTTTGGTTCATAAAAACCTCTGTGGGCCAACTTCAAACTCCTTTCTTGTACTATTAAAATGTGAAGAGATTGATTTTGGAAGACAAGGCTTTATAAAACACACTTAATATTCTCAGTTCAAAACAATGTTATCTATGAAACATGAAGTATAATGGAGAGGGCACTGGACAGGGAATTAAAAACTGTGGTTGCCAGTCCTTGATTTGCTACTAAGAAAGAAGTAAGGAGCTGAAAATTCTTATTATGTTCCTGGTACTTTATCTGTTACCTTACTTTGTCTTTACATTATTATCATTTTAAGATGTGGAACTGAAGGCCTAAAAAATGAAAACTGTTTGTACCAAGGTCACACAGCTAACATGTGACACAAAAAGGTTCCATCCTAGATCTGGTCTACTCAAAGCCTGCATACTTTCCCTTGCATTAACCAGCCTCCCAGCAATGTGACCTCTGGCTAGCAACCTAAAATTTTGATTTCCCTACATCTGAATGAAAGGGGTGGAAAAGCTACTCCTTGTCATGAGTCCCAGTTTGCTCTACAGATGGCCACAATGTTGAAAAATCTCACATGCTCTCTGCTTAAGTCACGGGGGAAGAGAATACCTTTGTAGATGATGTAGGCGGTCAAGCAAACGAGCTGATGGTTGAGGAACTTCTGTATTTCTGACTCTTGAGTTTATGCCCTTGAGGGTCCCTTGGAGGTGGGGGCCTCACTGTCCCCTCAGTGGGCAATGCTCGCTTTTAGGAGCCCTGTTCTCTCTACGATCAGGTCCTCAGCTCCACACCCCGC
>PVKE010028946.1:0-20580 GCA_004027555.1 Craseonycteris thonglongyai | reverse complement strand
GTTCACATTAGTGGAGTATTTGTAGTTTTTTTTTAAGGATACCTTTTATATTATTTAACTTGTTATATTTTTAAATAAATATTATCTTTATATAAGTATGATACCAAGTTTTATTTAATGTACCGTTAGTTAAACTAAGACATATTTAGCAAAGGCAAGCTCGAGAGTGTACTTTTAATCCTAATTATTTCCATAAAAAATGTCTCTACTAAAGTAAAGCTTAAGTTTAAAAAAAATGGCTCTTTGAATAAACTTCAATTTTGTATTGTTTATATTTGGCTCTTTTGGGTTGACCACTGGGATAGGGGAAATATCTAAGTCACAGCAATGGGTGAAACCAGGAAGGAAGGAGGGAAGAGGGGAGGATAGAAAGAAGAGGAAGGAACATTCTAGCACTCTAGTGAAGAACAAGAGTTGGATGGCTTTATCTTTGTTCTGTTGTGAAAAAAACATTTTTTTTTTTTTTTTTTTTTACCAACTAATGTTGGCTTTTAAACCTAAGTTTTAAATACATACTTCTTATCTTTTAATTTTTTATTATAGATATTTTCAAAATATACTAAAATATTTAAAAGAGAATGATGGAGACATCAAATGGGAAATAGACCTGTTGGGGTTATCACTATATAGGGACTGTAAATGTCTAAGCATTATGTTCCTTGGTACATGTGAAACTAATAAAACAAGCAAGCAAACAAACATAAAACCCAAATCATGTGATGAGAACTCACATAAAAAAAAAAGAATGATGAATCTCATGTACATATCATTTTGCTCAAAAGATGGATGATCTTGTTTCATTTATTCCCCTCCCCATCCCTGTTCCCCAAAAGAGATCATTTGCTTTGTAAATAACTTTAGTATCTCTAAAGTATACTCATATTTTATTAACATAACCACAATACAATGTTTATGTTGTTTTACAATTATAATTTTAATATAATCTGATATCCAGTTGGTGTTCAAATTTCCTTGTTTTATAACCTGACTAGCATTTTCATGAAAAAAAACCTACATAGACATAATCTATAATTGTTTCAATTTGTCTTATAATATGTGTAGAAACTTTAGTTTTTTGTTTTAGAAATTTTATTGTGTTTTTTTGGGGGGGCTGGTTCAAAATATCAAAACTATTTAAACTCATAAATTGGGTTGTTAACCTGAACTTTTCTATATTTTAGAGGAGTATATATAATATAGGGATACCGGTAATTTGATCAATGCAAGGTTGAATGGCTTCTTCAGGTAATTCATTAAAGTCTACTTTCTTTTTTTTTTTAGTGAAGTGATAAATTTTTATTTCTTATATTTATTGGTCTTGTCATATTTTTAATTAACTTTTGTTTTCTCTACATCATTTTTGAATTTGAGAATTATTGCTTTTTAACCCATTAATGTACATTGTGTTCTCATAATAACGACCCTTGGGAGAAAATTTTTTATTTTTTGCCTCAAAACCTAGAAAATGTTTTTTTCCTAAGTATGCTTAAAAAATATTCTCCCCTTCTAAAAGTTGAAGTGTGGGAGTCTAAGGACTTTGTGATTTACAGGTTAATTGGATCAGTTGACCTGTTGGTAACCATGTTGAAATCGCCATTTAGTTTGGTAAACTGTTCTTTGTTTGCTAGACTTATAAAATTTCCTCTTTAGTGCTGTTATTGATAAATTGGATTTCTCCTCTATCTATTCTGTATTTCCCATCCTTTCTTTTACATTACTTTAAGCCATATATTTTTAGTTGACAACAGGGCTTGCTTCACTGTTGGATAATTATTTGTTTTGTTTGGTGTATCACTTTGGATATTTCTGTTTTCTTTGCTGAAATACATACGAGTGTAAGGCTACATGTGGAGTTTTAATTGCAGTTCTGACACAAACAATAACTACTATTTATTGAACAAATAACTATGTACCAAGCACTCTGATAAGCACGTTAAGAGATGGTATGTATCCAAGTTAGTCTTTACCATGATTCTTGAGGTAAGTATTATAAGTTCCATCTTCATGTTAGGAAACACAGGCCTAGAGCTGTTTAGAAATTTAACAGAGGTCACATAGCAGATAGCTGACAGAGTTAGTGTTGAACCCAGGTCTGTGTGACTTCTTAATTAGCTACTGTCTTGTCAAATATCTCTGTGAAGTGTGATCTTTCACTAATTCAAGTTATTTTTTTCCAAGCATGATTTCTGTTTAAAGCAGTTTCGAAGAGACTCTGTGGTTTCTGCTAATGTGGCAGTTTCCTCTGGGCTCCTTCCTGTTTGTACGCCTCTCCCTGTGGTTGATTGAAACCTTGGGTGGGGGTGGGTAGATGAGAAGAGAATTAGTTGACTATTTCATACGTTGAAAAAAATCCCCAAAACCAAAAAGTTGCAAAGAATATAATAGGCATCAGAGTATATATATCCTGAGTACAGTAGACTTTTCGTTAACTGACACTTAAGCAATTGGCACTTTCAATAAATCAGTTTTGCTGGTTACTTGAGGTTTTGCTGGTTACTTGAGATTTTGCCAGTTGCTTGAGTGCCAGTTAGTGTATATAAAAGTTATATGTAGATTCATGAGCTTTTAACTCAACTTCTAGAATAAATGTTTGTATTTTTCATTTCTGCTTTTAAAATGAAATAAAAGCCGTAATAGACCTAATGTTATATATTTTTTCTTTCCTACTCTTGTTCTCCCCTCTTCCCAGAAGCAACCACAATCATGATTTTGGTGTATATCCTGCCCTTTTATAATTTTATAATGTTCTCACTTATGTATTTATATCCATATCCAAAATGTAGTATTGTTTTATATGTTTTAGAATTTATTTTTTTTATTTTTTTTATTTTTTTTTTATATCTTTTTATATTTATAGAGAGTAATTATTTTATCTTCAGTGCATATTTATTTCTATTTTACTTTTGACAGATAGAGAGAGAGACAGAGACAGAGACAGCTAGAGAACCGAACTGTGGGAACTCCCCAGTTCAGCAAGTGGGTCCGCCTGGGCCGGAGCCGGGATTCGATCCTCGGTCCTCATGGCCTCAAAGCGAGCGCTCAACCCGCTGAGCCGTCCCGGCTTTCCCCTGTTTTAGAATTTAAGTGTTACGTTTTGGAGATCTTATGTTGTCATAAGAGTCTAGTTCATTAATTTTAACTGTTATATAGTACTTCATCATATGATTTATACCACAATTTAGTATCTACTCCAATAATGGGCATTTGGTATATTTCCTTTTTTTTTTTTTTCTACAACAAATCATGCTGCCAAGAATATACATGTTCCTCAGTGCTTGCAGCAGGAGCTTGTTGGTGGGATAGATTATTAGGAAATGAAGTTGCTGTGTTGAATGGTTGCACAGCTTCAACTTTCCGTGATTTTTTTTTTTTTTCCAAAGATTTATTTTATTGTTTTTGACAGAGAGTGGCAGAGACAGAGAGAGACAGAAGGGGGAGGGCCCAGAGCAATCTCCATAGTTGTACGTCATCAGTTTTCCCTTTCAAGCCAGCCCTGGCCTGGGGGCCTCCCGCATGGGAGTCACACGCCCCTTCGAGCCAGGGGCCAAGAACTGAACTGGGGCCTCCTGCATGGGAAGCACACCCCAGTTCAGCATATGGGCCTGCACAGGCCGGGGCCGAGATTCGATCCTTGGTACCTGGGGCTGTAAAACAAGTGCTTAACCCGCTGAGCCATTCCGGTTTTCCCAACTTTCCTGGATTCTGACAAATTAGTATTAAAGGTGGTTGTACTAATTCATGCTTTCATGTTTGAGAAACCCAGTTTCCTCCATTTAATGGCCAACTAGCACTTTGTATTATCAGATTTTTTTGATTTGTGCCATTCTGAAGGGTGTAAAATGGTAGCTTTTGTTTCAAAAAAAAAGTAGAATTTTTTCTAGCTCGAGGCCTGTGTTTCCTTACATTAAGATAGGACTTATAATGCCTACCTCATGGTAAAATGATATTGATATCTTGATATTGAAATCTTAAGAAATATATAAATGTCTATGTACCCACAAGCCAGCTATAGAAATAGAATATTACACAGTTAACCTCCCCCAATTCTATGCCTTGATCATCTCCCCCATTTTTGAGGTGATCACTAGAGATAAACACTATTCTTTTTTTTCCTTTGGCTCTATAGAGAGCATGATTGACTAACAAACATTGCATATATTTAATGTATACAGTGTGATATTTTGACATACATATACATTGTAAAATGATTCCCTCAATCAAGCTAATTAAGCTACCCCGAGGAAGCCGGGATAGCTCAGTGGGTTAAGCACTCCTTTGCAGAGCCAGGGACCGAGGATCGAATCCTGGCTGAGGATCGAATCCTGCCCATGCGGACCCATATGCTGAGCTGGGGAGTTCCCCCAGTTCAGTTCTCTCTCTGTCTCTGTATCTCTCTCTCTCTCTCTCTCTCTCTCTCTCTGTCAAAATAAAAAAATAAAAAATAAAAAAAACAGTTTAAAAAAAAGAAGAAATAAAAAGAACTAATTAAGCTACCCATCACCTCATCTATTTACCCCTTCCTCTTTTTTTTTTTTTTTGACAGGGAGAGAGAGAGATACAGAGACAGAGAGAGAACTGAACTAGGGGAGCTCCCAGTTCAGCATATGGGTCCGCACGGGCCGGGGCCGGGATTCGATCCCTGTTCCCTGGCGCTGCAAAGTGAGCGCCTAACCCACTGAGCCATCCCGGCTTCCCCCACTTCCTCTTTTTTGATGGCAAGAATACTTAAAATCAACTCTCAGTAAATTTCAAGTATACAATATATTATTAACTATTGTCACCAACCTGTGCCTTAAATCCTCCGCACTTATTCATCTTATAACTGAAAGTTTATATCCTTTGGCCACATCCCCCCATTTCTCCCCACCTCCCACCCCCCTTCTTCTCAATTCTATTCTTTTATCATTTCGGCTTTTTAAAAGAATCCATGTATAAGTGAGATGATGCAGTATTCATCTTTCTGTAACTGGCTTATTTCACTTAGCTGAATGTCTTTTAGGTTCACATATGTCAAAAATGGCAGAATTTTCTTTTTACAGCTACATAGTATTCCATTGTATACATATATACTACGTTTTAGTTAGGTATCAGTTCATCTGTTGATTGACTCTTTAGGTTGTTTCCATCTCTTGCCTACGGTGAATAATGCTGCAGTGAATGTGGGAGTAGAGCTATTTCTTCAGGATAGTGATTTCATTTTGAGTAATACCCAGATGTAGGATTGCTGGGTCATATGGTAGTTCTAGCTATAATTTTTTTCAGGAACCCCCCCTACTATTTTCCATAATGGCTGTGTCAATTTACAATCCCATCAATACTGTTCTGCACTTGGTGTTTATTTTTCTCATTTGTTATTTTAATATGTATGTGCTAATTTCTAAGCAATACGTGGGGGGACCCCCCCCAAAAAAACCCAGAATTATCTTTCTTTGATGTGAGAGGGATTGCGCACTTGGAATTTGTTCCTCCGGGTCAAATGGTAAACCAAAGTCTTTATCTGGGAGCTTTGAGAAGGTTGCATCACAGTTTGCGGAAGCAACGTCTGGTGTGACAAGCAGATGACTGGTTCTTCCACCGTGACAATGTATCTGCCCACACAGCCCTGAGTGTTCAGCAGTTTTTGACTAAAAGCGGCATGACCCCTGTGTCCTACCTTCCCATTCACCTGATCTTGCCCCAAACAATTTTTTCCTTTTTGTTTGTTTCCCTGGATGAAAAAAAGTCCTCATAGGGAATCATTTTGCTGGTGCTGAGGAGGTGAAACAAAAAATGGCAGAAGCACTATAAGTCATCAAAATTGACAAGTTCAAAAACTTTTGAGCAGTGGGGAAAGCATCTCAATAGGTGTATTGCATCAAATGGAGAGTGTTTTGAAAGTTCCTGAAGTTTAAACATGTAAGAATAAAACCACAATTTTTTATAAATAAATTCTGGTTTTGGGGGGAGGGGTCCTCCCTCGTTCTTAGGATTGTTTTGCCTATTTTTAAGCCTATAAATGACATCAGTACTAGATATGCACATACTTTCTTCATTCCGTCTTGTTTGTGTAGTATGGTGTTTCTGAGACTCACCCCTAATGCCCAGAGCCCTGTTTCTGTACCATCTTGAGACCTGGTAGATGGACTTGTTCCCAGTGCCCCTGCAGGTCGGAGTTCTTGCCCTCCTCCAGTTGTGTCCTTACTTTTTGAGGAGTCCTTGGGGCCAAGAAATCATGCTTATCTAGAACTTGTGGTCCCAAATCTAGACCATGTGCTCAGTTCCTGGGACCCTGGAATTCCCAAGCCACTTCCAGAGCCTGTCATGGCTTCTTCCCCAGGTCTTCCTACAGGTGGAAGGAGTTTGGCTGGCATGTCTATTGCCTCTGGGTGATGGCAGGGACAGTGAGGCACAGAGCCTGGGTTGGGAAGAGAAGTAGTGGGCTGGGGTTGGGAGTCAGGGCTGACTTTCTTCATTCTCCTAAATCCTATCATAGAACTCTGAGGAGTCTGAGAATTCTGAATTCCAACTTGAAATGTATGAAAGTATGTTTGAAAGTATGAAAGTATGTTTGTCAAGATAGGAAGATAGAACCTGTTTTATTGAATCATCTCTTAGATTGCTTAATTCGTTTTAAGTATTTAGATACTTGGTGTGTGGACCTCCATTTTATGTTGCCCCTAGTCTACAGATTTTAGAAGAGTGACTACACTCATTCAAATGTATAGCTTTCTTTTGTATGAATGTACACAATTTACATATCAATTTTCTCATGAAAATATAGATTGTTTTCAATTTTTTTGCTATTACAAACCATGATGCATTGAAGATTTTGGTATATCTTTCCTTGTGTACATGTGCAAGAGTTCCCTAAGTATCTAGGAGTGGAATTCCCTTACTTAACTTTCATTTGATAATACCTAATTGTTTTCCAAGTGTGCATACCAAATTTTATCCCACCATAAGAATATGACTGCTCCCTTGCTTCACATCCTTGCCAATTGATGTCACCGGCCTTTTAAATTTATGCCAATACAAGGATTGTGAAAAGGAGCTCATTGTGGTTTTAATTCTTTATATATTCTGAATCTCTAGCCCTTTTAAGTTACAATGCTGTTTTTTAAGTTTGTCTTACTTGGTATCTAGTTCTTAGTAGCTTATTTACGTGTTTCTTTTTTTTTTAATCTTAGTGCTCTGTTTATTTTTGTCTGTAATAGCCTT
This sequence comes from Craseonycteris thonglongyai, assembly GCA_004027555.1. Lineage (NCBI taxonomy): Eukaryota > Metazoa > Chordata > Mammalia > Chiroptera > Craseonycteridae > Craseonycteris > Craseonycteris thonglongyai. Next base: position 13,383 of record PVKE010028946.1, on the reverse strand, counting down.
TTTATTTATTTATTTACTACAATTTTAAAGTGTACAGTTCAATGGCAGTAAGTACATTCATGGTGTTGTGCAACCCTTACCACTATCAAGTTCCAGAACTTTTTTATCACCCCAGAAAGAAGCTCTGCACCCACCAGCAGTTAGACTCTCCCCTGTCTCCAGCCTCTGGTAACCTCCAATCTACTTTGTGTCTTTGTGGATTTGCCTATTCTGGATGTGTCCTATGAATGGAATCATACAAGATTTGTTCCTTTGTGTCTGGCTTTTACTTAGAATAGTGTTTTCAGCGTTTGCTTTTGCTGTGGCACATTTACATGTCACTTGTGTGGATGTTTACCCAGGAGGCTCCTGGAAGTTCCTTCTTTTACTAATCATGCTCTGTTCGTGGAGTCCTGTTGTCATTACACGTGCTATTTTTCTGTGACGTCGATGCACAAAGGGTTGTGTGCCCCACCAGAATCATTTGGGAACTTTTGTTCTCTTTTCAGATTTGCTTCATGTTTGTTTTAATTTGATTAAATTTGACATCATTTTCTATAGCTTTCTGTAGAAATTAAGCTAAGAAACCACGACATTATAAATAATACTGTGAATTATGATAAAATATTAGTGACAAATAATCATCTGATAAGATATTTTCTATTTTTTATATAACATAGAGAGGACAGAGTTAAACATTTAAAATACGTATAGTTTTCTTTTTTTCTATAAAGGAGTGGTTCTAATTTGCTTACTGCTTCTGACTGCATTTACTTCTAAACAGGTATCTGTGATCTTTACCTGTTGGCTACTTTGGAAGTGGCAAGGCTCAGTGATGGGGATGGAAAAGGAGTAAAAGAATCTGGAAGGACCTAGGATTTCAGGCCCAGTGAGAAATCATTTTAACCAGGGGAGCTGAACTTGGGTTGGGAGGAGAGAACAGAGACCCATTTCACCATTTTTAATATTTTTTAAAAAAGACTTATTTTATTGTTTTTGTCAGAGACAGAGACAGAGAGAAAGAGACTGAGAGAAGGGGGAGAGCCCAGCGCAGTCTCCATAGTTGTACGTCATCAGTTTTTGACATGGTTTCAATCCACACAGGTGGGCGGGGGGCTGAGCGGGGTAGGAACTGAGCTGGGGGCCTCTTGCATGGGAACCACACTCTAGTTCAGCATATAGGTCTGCATGGGCTGGGGCCAGCATTCGATCCTCAGTCCCTGCGGCTGCAAAGAGAGTGCTTAACCTGTTGAGCCATCCTGGCTTCTCCCCGTTTCATCATTTTTAACACTTCTCCACTGAGAAGAGATTTTTTTTTTTTTTAAGATTTATTTTATTGTTTTTTTGACAGAGAGAGAGACAAACAGAAGGGGGAGGGCCCAGAGCAGTCTCCACAGTTGACAGCATTAGTTTTCCATATAGTTTCACTCCACAGATGGGCGCGGGGCTGTGCAGGGCAGGAACTGGGCTGGGAGCCTCCTGCATAGGCCCCAGCAAGAACTGAGCTGGGGGCACACCCCAGCTCAGCACATGGGTCTACACCGGCCGGGACTTGATCCTTGGACCCTGGAGTTTTGAAGTGAGCACGCAACCCGCTGAGCCATCCCAGCTTCCCCTGAGAAGAGATTTTTAATATGTTTCAGACCAACTCAGAGTATCAGGTTAGGAGAGATCATCTAGAGAAGTAGTTTTCAAACATTACCCCTGTCAGTAGAGTGCATTTTGATCGTGTATTCTGATTGCATATTTATTTAGCAGTCATAAAATTATAACTCTTAATTTGTATATTAAATATTTGCTTGTTTTACCCTTTAGAAAAACTTTAAAATCAACCTTATCTCATGAAGTATAATTTACATAGAATAAAATGCACCCATTTAAAATAACAGTTTGAAGAGTCTTGAGAAATGGGTACACACCCATGTTACCACCACTATCAAGATAAAAAACATTTGTATCAGTCCCAACTGGTTCTTGTGTGCCCTTTCTAAATTAACCAGTTATTCCCCTCCATTCCTCCACCCCTCTCAACCCAGGCAATGACTTTTTACTTTTAGATAGAAAATAAAGAGATGTAACTTTTTTTTCTCACACAGATGAATCAGTTTTGGGTGGCCCCAGCATTGGAGCACAACTTCTTGAACTTTGATCTATAGCTGAATCATCTGGGGGGAACTTATTAAAATGCAGATCCCCAAGTCACACATCTGAACTTCTGGTTCTGAAGGGATGAGTTGGGGTCTGGGAATCTGTGTTTTAACCAGCACCCTAAGGATTCCTTTGTGGAGGTCTAGGGTCCGTAAGTTTAGTATCTGGGGTGTACTTCCTGGCAGAGTATAAATGCAAGATGTTTTGTGGCTTCATTGCAGGAGGAGTAAAAGAGAAATGGACTCTTTAGTGCAAAGTGAACAAAGATGAAGTACAGTAAACTCTCCTTTAACCAGAACTCAAGCAACTGGTACTCTCAAGCAGCCGGCACAAAAATTTTGCAGGTTGTTTTGAGTTCTGGTTAACAGAGAGTCTACTCACATTTATGTGGCATCTACCAGTCCCCATGGGTGCTGGTTAACTGAGAGTCTACTGTATTGTTTTCTCCAAGGGTAGGGTGACATATTCATTACTTATATGATAGAACCACAAGTGTGCAAGAAACCGTGGACATTCCAGCCACCCCTTCAAGAAATATTTCTTGAACAAATACTTTGTGTCACAAACAATAGACTATTCTAGAGGCTTCTGCCCCTTCCTTTTTTTTTTTTAAAGATTTATTTTGATTGTTTCTGACAGAGAGAGAGACAGAGGGGGGGTGGGGCAGAGCAGTTTCCATAGCTGTATGTCAGTTTTCGACATAGTTTCACTCCATAGGTGGGCACGGGGCTGTGCAGGGCAGGTACTGGCTGGGTGCCTCTTCATGGGAGGCACACCTGGGGCGGGAGCTGAACCAGGGGCCTCCCATGTGGGAGGCTCCCCCTGGCTAGAACTGAACTGTGGGCACACCCCAATTCAGCATATGGGTCCACTTGGGCCGGGTCCCGGATACAGTCCTTGGACCCTGGGCTGCAAGACTGAGCGCTCAACCCACCGTGCCATCCTGGCCTCCCCCGCTTCATTTTTTTAAAGATTTATTTTACTGATTTTTGACAGAGAGAAACAGAGACAGAGAGAGACAGAAAGAAGGGGGAGGGCCCAGAGCAGTCTCCATAGTTGACATTAGTTTTCCATATAGTCTCACTCCACAGGCCGGCACAGGGCTGCACAGGGCAGGAACTGGGTCGGGAGCCTCCCACATAGGTCCTGGCAAGAACTGAACTGGGAGCACATCCCAGTTCAGCATGTGGGTCCGCCTGGGCCCGGGCCGGGATTCAATCCTTGGTCCCCGGGGCTTCAAAGCGAGAGCTTAACCCGCTGAGCCATCCCAACAACCCGCCTCCCCTCCCCCGCTTTGTTTTTAAGTGAAGGAATCAAATGCTGATTTCCAGTTAATCTTTCTCTCTAGTTTATTTTTATGTTCTTATCTTCCAAGGGGATTCATGTTCGAAAGTTTGGCACAGGTGAAGGGGCCCCATGTGAGGAGAGGAGCCTGTGTGACCTTTCTCTAATTAAGATTTTAGCAATACTGCCACCACCTCCAACCCCTCACTCTTGTCACTTCCTATACTTTTTCTCAGTCCTGATATGGGTGGTTACCAAACTTTTGCTGCACATTGGAATCACTTGCAGAATTAAAAAAAAAAAAAAAATACTGATTTTCGGCTCTCACCCCCAGATAATCTGATATAATTGGTATGGAGTATGACTTGCACATTGGGATTTTTAAAAAGTCCTTAGGTGTTTTTAATGGACTGCAAGGTTTGGGAACCACTCATTTTAGGGGATCAGAGAAATAAGTCTGTAGTAACAGGTGATTTTTTGGTGGTAGCAGCACTGTGCCCGTGGCTCTGAGTACAACTAGAATATACAGAGTTCCTGCAGGAGGCCCCTGCCTCTCCCATCCTCAGCAGGCCTGGTGGCCCTGTGCTGCCCAGAGCCTTGCAGCCCACCAGATGCATTCTTCCCCAGGCAGAGGCCCGCAGCCTGGGCTCCTTGGGTTTACCACGGAGCCGCAGGCAGCTGGGTGTGTTCCTGGTATTAGCTGTGGTTACTGCAGGCCCATTTCTTCAGCTCCACCCTTTCTCTTTCCCCCTGTTGTTTGTACCCTGCTCCTGTGCTACCGACTGGCCTGCTCTGCTTCTGCCCCATCTTGTCAAGAGTTCCAGAGTCAGTGACCCACCCCTGCCTCTGCTAACATGCCATTTTAACCTAGATCAGGGGTGGCGAACCTTTTGGCAATTGAGTGCCAAAGTTTATGAAATAAGAGTATACTCACTCGACTCGCGTGCAAACCCATCGAGTGAGATAGAGGTATCGATTATTTTTATGTCTATAAGAGCATAAACAATAATTTTTTAAATGGTATTCACAGCTCCGTGTGCCGAAATAATTGCTCCGCGTGCCACTTTGGGTACACGTGCCATAGGTTCGCCACCCCCAACCTAGATCATCAGAAGTATACACATGCGGAAAATAGGAGCCATATGGCTTTAAAAGAATACTTCATTACGGTTGTTTCATTGATCACATTTTATTTTTTAGACCAATGTTCTTTAGAAGCTATCTTTCACACATCCTGGTTTCTTTTTTCACTGGTTCATGCCATGGTGAGCTATTTCCGGTTTTTGTGTACAAATGAACTATCTCTATCAACCCCTCATGAGATGTTGGGGAGCAGAGAGGGGGAGTGGGAGAGGAAAAGGGGTACAAGAGACTCAGTTAACTGACACCCATGGGGATTGGTAGATGCCAGATACATGTAAGTAGATTTTGCCGGTTACTTGAGTTCCGGTTAATGGAGAGTCTACTGTAGTTTGATACAAATTACTGTAAAGAAGTAAGACTCCCTTAGGTTATTATCTTTTTCCTGTTGGTCTGGTGGCTGAGCACAGTGCTGACCCTGTGTTTACCGACTTGTAGAATCTAATCTGACAAGCGCAGTCAGTGATTCTCAGGCCTGACTACACAGTAGTCACCTGGGGCCCCACCTCTTGTCAGACCAGATCAGTCTGAGGGTGTGGCCCAGGCTTAGGTTATTTCTAAACACTCCCCATTTGATTATTATTATGTGTAGCCAGGAATGAGACCCAGTTTGCAGGCTCAAGCCTCATCCGTGTGGGGGAGGATATATTTATTGCCAGGTTTAAAATAACATTTTGTTCTCTGACTGGAAGGGAAAAGTGGAAAGGTCATTTGTTTTTAGGCTTTTGGCCTAAGATTCCTGAAAGAGAGACAATTCTGCCTCTTTCAAGGCCATCTTTGCTGTTTTGTTTTGTTTTTAAAGTTATCCTATCCTAACTCCCGATGTTTGAAGTTTATCTGCTCCAAGTGCAGGCAGCGCTCTGCAAACACTTGTTTTTCCCTGGGCAGTTCCGAATGGTTTGTAGGCCAGCTCTTTAATGAGCTCCTGAGTGCCAGGAGGTGGGCAGTCCCTGTGGCTGGGAACCAACGCTCTGCGGGACGCATTGTCCTTTGTTGGAGAAGGTAACCTTGAGCCTCCTTACTCCAAGTGCGCTCACTGGATTGGACCAGCAGCCTTGGCATCACCCAGGAGCCTGTCAGAAATGTACATTTCCAGCCTAATCCTACCGATCAAAGACTTTGGGGGTGGGGCCCAGCAATCTGTGTTCTAACAAACGCTCTGGATTAGGGGTGTCCAATCTTTTGGCTTTCCTGGGCCACATTGGAAGGAGAAGAATTGTCTTGAGCCACACATAACATATACTAACACTACCGATAGTGAATGAGCTACAAACAAAGATGGCAAAAAAATCTCATAATGTTTTAAGAAAGTTGCTGAATTTGTGTTGGGGCCACATTCAAAGGTGTCCTGTGCTTGGCTCTAGATAATTCTGATGCGTGATAAAAGTTTGAGGTTTATCCAGTAGGTATGGGATGGGGCCTGAGGATTAGCATTTGTGGTAGCCCCTCAGGTGATGGCAGTCCAAGGACCTCATTTTGAGAACCACTGGCTTAGAGAACCCCAAGAAGCCATGGGAGACTTCAAACCTATTTCCTGGCTTAAACCTCCTGGCTACCGTGTTTCCCCGAAAGTAAGACATCCCCCGAAAATAAGACCTACTTACAGTTTTGCCTCTTGCTGAAATATGTTATGTATAAGGTATCCCCCCGAAAATAAGACCTAGCGCATCTTTGGGAGCAAAAATTAATATAAGACACTGTCTTATTTTTGGGGAAACAGGATAAGACACTGTCTTATTTTCGGGGAAACAGGGTAATAGTGGGGACCTGGAGCTGAGACAGAATGATCAGAAGAAAGTGGGAAGGAGGTGTCTGCCACCTTAAAACTAAACAGGACCTCCAGCAAGCTCTGCTTCTGGTGCTGCTGAGCTTGTCATCTCTGAGTTCTCATTTTAGCTGACTTCAGTTTCCCAAAGTAAAAAGTAAACTGTTACCTCCTAGGATTATGGTAAAAGTTAATTAAATAATGGCTGTGAAGTTCTTGTCCCTTAGCAAATATGTAATAAACGTTAGTTTATTGTGGTCTTACCTCAAATAGGTAAGCACATACTGCGCTCCCCCCTCGTGGCTGATCAATATGCTGGAATTAGGACAAAAATAAGGCCTCTAATACGTTGGGAGAAGTCTAGGGAATGCTGGGAAATGGAGTAGGGCCTCCCAGGGAAGGGGCCGCAGGTCAGAAACTAAGACTAGACATAGATGTTGCAGATGGAAGCTGGGTTCAGGGTCAGTGTCAGCATCTGGAGGGGTGAGCAGTTTTGCCTGAAGATGGAGAAGAGAAATGAAAAGTAAAACTGGGCCCTCACACTGGCAGCATCAGGGATCCAGCCAGCGCAGCACATGCTGGGTGGGCTCCTTTTCCAGCCATGAATGTCTTGGGTGGGCTTGGAAAAGCCAGGGATCCAGGCAGAGGGGTCCCCATTGGGTGCCTGGCTGTCTTACGTTATGTAGAGGAAACACTGACTTCAGGGACCTTGGAAGTGCCCCACTCCTCCTTGGTTAGGACAGGACAGTCATAGAATGGGCATGACTAATGTTGCCTCTCTGGGACCTGAAGAGGGCTGGGTCCTCTTCTGTGACCCTAATTTGGCTACAGGAGTGGTGCCATCATCTTGGCTCTGTGTTCAGGATGTCTGGACTGAGGCTAAAGAGAAAGCAAAGATTCTTAATCCCCTCTGATTAATGGTTGTCAAATACCTCCAAGTCAGAGAGGGCAGAACCTGTTCAGCTAGTGGTGGGATGTTTCAACGGGATCACTTTCAGCTCCGTCAAGAGGATCATTAATGGCAATGGCCAGTGGAGTGAGATGTCTTAGGAGGTAATGAGGCTCACACACATCTGGCAAAGCTATAACGGAGGGGCTCTCTGCTTTGGGCTGAAGGCTGGACCCTTCTTGCTGTAAATTCTCTTCAGAAGCCTCCTCCCAGGGTGGTTGGGCGGGTGATAAGGTGGAGTCTTAGCTCAGCTGCTGAAGGCTCTGGGTGGTAGGGGGTGCGGGGAGCAGTTATCTGAAACCACAGAACCCAAAAGCACGCAGAGAGCTGTGGTCAGCCTTATCAGGGAGCATCAGAAACACTATAGTCCAGGGACACCAGGTGGAGAAAACACAAAGAGTCTGCCTGAGAAAATGCTAGGCTAGAGGCTCTTGCCAGAGCCTGACCAGCTGCTGTTGATTTCTCCATGAAGTGGGGTGCATCGGAGGGCTGGTTGGGGTTCAGGGTGGCTGACACACTTGTGTTTTTTCTTTTAATATTTATTTTTATTTTATTTCATTTTTGACAGAAAGAGAGACAGAGACAGAGACAGAGAGAGAACTGAACTGGGGGCACTACCCAGTTCAGCATGTGGGTCCACCTGGGCCAGACCTGGGATTCGATCCTCGGTCCCCGGGGCCTCAAAGCAAGCGCCCAACCCGCTGAGCCATCCCGGCTTTCCCTAACACAGTTGTTGATGCTGTGGTTTTTCTTGTAAGTCTCCACAGCTAGATCTGAAGGCAATACCAGAGGGTTTCAGAAATGCCTGACACACAGGCAGCAGCGTTTGAATAAGTGACTTTCAAAGATGAATTCTTAGAGAATAACTTTTAACATAGAAGTTTGCATTTAAAAACAAATGACCAATTTTAGTAAGATAATTTTGAATGTCATTTGCATTTTTGCTTACCATTAGATAATTTTGCAGTCATTTTTGTTTACCATATGGTCATTTTGCAGTCATTTGCATTTCTGTTTACTAGTGACAGAGAACGAAGAAAATAATAATGGTAACAGATAAATGTTTAATTTCTGGGAATGAAAAAGCACCATTAAGAGAAATATTTTAATTCTCAAGGAAAATAGAATAAGACTTGAATAAATGGACTGATTTATTTATTTATTAAGTACAAATTAAAAATATAAGTATTTTATACCTATTAAAGTAGCAACAGGATAAAACTCAGTGTGCTTGTAGGGAATTAGATACTCACAGATTGTTGGTATGCTTTCTGTTTTTATTGTTTGTTTGTTTTTTTGAGAGAGAGAGAGAGAGCGATACACAGAGATACATGGGTCTGCACAGGCCGGGGCTGGGATTCGATCCTCGGTCCCTGGGGCTTCAAGGCGAGCGCTTAACCCACTAAGCCATCCCGGCTTCCCCGGTATGCTTTCTGGAGAGCAGTAGATCAAAATGAAAAACAGGCTGCCAAGGAAATCATGATGGCCTTTGGGAAATACTCTTAAAGGAGTAAATACCAAGAAAATAATGTGAAGGAAGAAAGGTTATATTTGGACAAAGGTAATTGTCATTACACTATTTATAGGCTGACCAAACATACTGTTTTAAACGGAACAGAAAACAACGGTACTGCCCCATTTCAAATGGTACGTATGGTGAGCCTAGTCTCACTGGGCAAAACTCAAGGTGTCAGTAGGCTGACCAGATGTACTATTTGAAACGGGACAGTACTGTTGTTTTCTGTCCCATTTAAAATGGGATGTCTGGTATTTATATATTGAAAATCTGGTCATTACCTAACTATCTGACAATTTGACAATGGTTGTGCCAGCTAGAAAATATATTAGTAACTATTAAAATCATAAATCTGAGGACGTTGGTGATATTTTAGGTGGCATATATAAGTTAAATGGGGAATGAGTTTGTTTTGTGGACATGGAGATCTGTCAAATTGTCTAATGAAGACTTTAGTGCTATCAGGATTTCTTTATGATCTAAATCAGTGCTTCTTGGACTTTAATGTGATCAAATCATCTGGGGATGTTATTAAAAGACAGATTTTGTAGGCCTGGGGTAGGGCCTGAGATTCTAAGTATCTGACAAGTTCCCAGAATTAGCGGTATTGCTGGTTCTCCCACCACACTTCAAATAGCAAAGATTTAAATCTCTGCCATTTAATACAGTAGCCACTAGTCATGTGTGGGTATTCAAATTCCAATTAATTAAAATAAAGTGAAGTAGGAAATTTAATTCCTAAGTGTCACTAGTATATTTCATGGGCTCAGTAGCCATATGTGGATTATATCTTGGAATATTCAGAACAACTCCATCATCATAGAATGTTCTATTGGAGAGTGTTGACCTAAATCATCAAGGCTTTAAAGTGAAGTGGGGGGAAGCTGGGATGGCTCAGTGGGTTAGGTGCTCACTTTGCAGCGCCGGGGACCGAGAATCGAATCCGGGGACCGAGAATCGAATCCCGGCCCCGGCACATGCGGAACCATATGCTGAGCTGGGAGCTCCCCCAGTTCAGTTCTCTCTCTGTCTCTGTATCTCTCTCACTCTCTCTCCTCTGTAAAAATAAATAAATAAATAAATAAATAAAATATAAATAATAGATTTGGTTCGGGGAAGCCGGGATGGCTCAGTGGGTTAAGCGCTCAGTTTGCAGCGCTGGGGACCAAGGATCGAATCCCGGCCCCGGACCGTGCGGAGCCATGTGTTGAACTGGGAGCTCTCCCAGTTCGGTTCTCTCTCTGTCTCTGTCTCTGTATCTCTCTGTCAAAATAAATAAATAAAATATTTAAATAAATAAATAAATAAATAAAGTGAAGGGGATTTTGATCATTTTTTCTCTAGAGTTGTTTGAAGCATACAATTAAGAGCTTATTCCATTCCTTTATAGTCACAAATCATATAGGTATACATTGGTATATAAGACATAGAAGAGATAAAGCAATACACAATTCCATATAATTAAAATGTTTGATAAATGGAATTCTGTTTTCCCATTGACTTTATTATCAGTCCATAGATGTGTTATCCTAATTATTCTTTGTCCCTTGATGGGCAGTCATTTCTAATAAATTGGTTTCAGTGTCTTTGCTAATTATTTCCTCTTCTTGCAGTATTAATGCATATTAGATGATATACTCTTTAAAGGAGTATTGCAATAATTTAAAGTATAGATGTGTATATGTGTATACTTTGTGGAAAAAATACTCAACACACCTATATAGATGTTTTATCAATTTATATATATATATATATATATATATATATTAATATATTTTTATTTATTTATTTTTGACAGAGAGAGAGAGAGAGAGAGAGAGATACAAAGACAGAGACAGAGAGAGAACTAAACTGAGGGAGCTCCCAGTTAAGCATATGGTTCCGCATGGGCCGGGCCCAGGATTCGATCCCCGGTCCCCGGTGCTTCAAAGTGAGCGCCCAACCCGCTGAGCTATCCCGGCTTCCCCTCAATTTATATTTTTAAAGTGTATTCTTTAATCTGGACCAACCTGTATTAGTTATCCAAAGATATATGGGTATTGATCTTCAATGACTAAAAGTTTCCTGGATGATTTCTTTTTCTTTTCTTTTTTTTTTTTTACTTCTGTGAATTGGAAACATTGACAATTATCTTTTTCTTCCAGGAATTTATGCAAATATTCTCACAGTGTCCTCTCAGAAGACAACTTCAGAATCCTGAAAAATTATCAGCTCTCTGGACTGAATAAAGAAGAACTAGCAGTGCTTCTTGTCCAAAATGATCCTTTTTTTATGCCTGAGGTAAGTTATGATTCTTGGCTTAAAAATCAGGATGAATATAATTGGCATTGTATTGTTGTGGATGTAAGAGGAGAAACAGGAAAAAACTCAGCACCAGGTTGTTGAATGACCTAGGAGAGTCCAGCAATTTTTTTTCTATTTAAAGTTTTATAAGAATTTGAGTTGGTAATGCCTCCTCTGCTAGGTTACTAGGGAACCCTGTGTGAGCAATTATGATTGGAAATGTTGGACTAATTGATGTTTTTTATCAGGGTGGCCTGGAAGAGGTAGACTTTGAATCGAGGTTATAGAAAATGCCAGGGTATATTGGTTGAGGGTATGGGCTAAACTGTTATAACAAAGAGACCTCCAGATGTGATTCACATGAAATACAATTTTATTTTGTTATCACTCGATAGTCGGTGAGGGCAGGCTGATAAATTGCACCTCCACTATAATTAATTTCTTTGTTGCAATAGACATATCTGAATATAGCTGGTTCTTTGTAACCACTTGGTATCTCCCATCCATCATTCTTGACCTGTACATGCAGATGCTTATAGTTTTTCACCCAGTGCACATTGAAATGGAAGAGTGTTCACAGGTTCAGTTCAAACAGTGCACTATGATTGAATTCTTTTTTTTTTAAGTTTTTTTATTTTTTTAATTGTTTTGACAGAGAGAGAGAAGGGGGAGGGCCCAGAGCAGTCTCCATAATTGTATGTCATTAGTTTTCGACATGGTTTTGTTCTACACAGGTGGACCGGGGCTATGCAGGGCAGGAACCAGGCCATGGGCCTTATGCATGGAAGCACGCACCCTGCAAGCTGGGGGCTAAACTGGGGGCCTTCCCCATGGGAAGCTCACCTGGCCAGGACCGAACTGTGGGCCTTCCACATGGGAAGTACACCCTAGTTCAGCATATGGGTCCACACAGGCCGGGGCTGGGACTCGAACCTTGGACCCTGGGGCTGCAAAGTGAGTGCTTAACCCGCTGAGCCATCCTGGCTTCCCCTGAATTCTTAACAGCAGAAAAATTCCTACAATTTTTTTGAAATTTTTGAAAAAGAAGGTGAGGACTTCTTAAAGAAGATCAAAACAGGTGATGAAACGTAGGGCCATCATTATGACCCTGAAACAAAGGCAGTTCATAGAATACTGCCATCAGGAATCACCTTCCCAGCTAAGGCCTGAGTTTTGAATTTTATCAGCTGTTTGAATGGAACTTCTGAATCCTCTTCCATTTCAATGTGCACTGGGTGAAAAATGTAAGCATCTGTGTATACAAGGTCAAGAGTGATGGAGGGGAAGACGCTGGGATAGCTCAACAGATTGAGCTCTTGCCTTGTAACCACGAGGTCCAGGGATCAAATCCTGGTGCTGGCCTGTGCAAACCCATATGATGAACTGTGGTACAACTTGTAACCTCTGAGATGGCAGTGAAGGCTCTTGCCTCCCGTGAGGGAGGCCCCCAGTTCAGTTCCTGCCCTGGGTGGCCTCATCATCCACCTGTGTGAAATGAAACTATGTCACAACTAATGATGTACAGCTATGGAGACTGCTCTGGGCCCTCCCTCTTCTCTCTCTTTCTCTCACTGTCTCTCAAACAATAAGATCTTAAGAAAAGAATGATAGAGGGGAGATACCATGTGACTACACAGAACTGTTTATATACTGATATACCTAATGTAACAAAAATATTACAGTGGAGGCAAAATTTATCAGCCCACCCTCAGAGATTGGAGTCCTCAAATTATAGCCCGTGGGCCAAATCTGGTCTGCCATCCACTTTTATAAATAAGTTTTTATTGGAACACGGCCATACCCATTTACTTATATATTGTTTATTGCTTTCTCCATACAAGGATGAGTTGAGTAATTGCAACAGAGACTGAATGTCCTGCAAAGCCTAAAATATTTACTATCTGGTCCTTTACAGAAAAAAGTTGACAACATCTGGTCTTGCCTAGATGCAGTGGACAGGTAGCCCAGTGGTCAATAAGTTTTTAAAAGATGCCACGTGGACATTTCATTCAGCTCTTCAGCTCCCATCTTATTGGCCAGAGATTACCACATGGTCACACTTAGCTGGAAAGGAGGTGGGGAAATGTAGTTTGGAAAGGGCACTCATCAGGTCTGATTGCTGCTTCAGTTCTCTAAAATCACCAAGGATTTTTATATCAAGTCCCTGGAGAAGAAGGGGCGTGGCCACTCTTTTGTCACTAGGGAAGAGGGAAGCAATTAGGAACCCAGTCATAAGTGCTGTTGTTGAGCTATCCCCGAAGAGAAGAGCTCATGGACAAACACACTGGGCCGGAGAACGTTGCGTCATCCTTTTATCAC
>PVKE010028945.1:0-20585 GCA_004027555.1 Craseonycteris thonglongyai | reverse complement strand
AGAGAGAGAGAGATACAGAGACAGAGAGAGAACTGAACTGGGGGAGCTCCCAGCTCAGCATATGGTTCCACATGGGCCAGGGCCGGGATTTGATCCCCGGTCCCTGGTGCTGCAAAGTGAGTGCTTAACCTACTGAGCCATCCCGGCTTCCCATGAACAATTTTAAGAAAAGTAATTTCAACATTCAAAATCCAAGAAGGCTCTCACAAATCTGTAATTATAATCTATCTGGTACAAGTTCTAACCCGAAAAGACCATTCATTTTATATAGAGAGCGACACATTATTAAGACTGAACCACTAAAGTCATCAATATATAAGAAAAAGTGAAAATACAGAATTGTTTTGACATTATGTCAGTAAAATGAAGAAGAAAAAAATATGGTGAGGATCTCTTGGGTTCTTGGTAATAATGGGAACAGAGTATATGAAGGAATAAGGGAGTCCAGAGGGTGCTGAATGTTTGCCATCCGGTATTTCACATACACACACACACACACACACACACACACACACACACACACACATTTTAATTTAACAAATTAGTATGTTTTCTTCTTTTTAGTATTTATTTACTTGAATGCAATGCTTTGAAACTTAAGATCAGGACTGCTTCACAGTATTTCCCAAGTAAAACACCACCAGTAAGTACAAACATTACAAAAGGTCTCTGAGTAAGTGGTATACATTATGCTGTACACCCTCAATATACACAATTTTTATGCATGTAAAAAGACTATTTACTTTAAGTAGACTTTCTTGAACGTTCTTGTGCTCATGTGGTGTTATAGGTGCAGCCAAGGATCCCAATTGCAGGACAGCTCAGCAGAAATACTCTTTAGAGAAAACAGAAAAGCAAACAAAGAAATGAACAAAAAACACTGTTTCTGACCAGAGACACCAAACATCTAACTGCATAAAAGCTGGTAAAGAGTATCTCTTTGCAGCCCTGCCCCAACCCGCCTGATCCTGAACTCTTGGGGACCTACACATAGGTGTGTCTGTGATGCCTAATCCTAGTATCAACATCTGGAAGAAAAGGCCAAGTTGATCTCTTCCAGGACAACCCATTTTTCTTTATTAATTCCTTATTTAGCTGAACTATAAATATTATTAAACATTTGCTTATGAACTGCTAGAGCACCATGCTGTTCGACAGATGAGACCGGTATGTTTTAATTTTATGCCCTCAGAATTGGCTTAGTTGAGCTTCCTCTCTGCAATCCACATTTTCCTAAATTCCAATTATTGGATTTTTTTTTCCTCTTACAACCCAAGGCACAGGTTTTCTTAATATGTTTTTTCTGTTGGTGGAGGGTTGGTTTGGGGGACTGTATGAGAACAGGATTATGGGGGTGGAATGAGGTATGACATATTTTCATTTGCAGCTGTTATGACGCCCTTCCCTTAATCCAGCCCAGATCTCAACAGAAACCTAACACCACTCTGGTGACTCTGGAATTGCACCGGGGCCTCAAATCACCAAATAAGGTAAGTCGCTTGTTATCTGAGCCATAAATATTTACATCCACTAGTGACAAATGTATAAAGAGTGTGGAGTGACTGTGTAATTTCAGCTGCTCTTTGCATGCCTGTCAATAGTTTTTCTTATCTCTTGAAAGCCCTAATGACTGATGTGTGCTTGTTGAATAAGAATATACTCTCTACCTTGTTACCCTCCTCTAATTGTACACTGTGACTACATTTGTTACCTAGGAAGTCTATTTTCCTTGTAAATGTAGGGCCTGTTACAGAAAATTGTACGGGCTGGCAAAGAGTCAGCATCTTCTGGGCTCCCTTACTCCTTCATATGCTCTGTCCCCATTATTACCAAAAATTCAAGAGATTGTCACCATTTTATTTTCCTCTTCACTTTACTGATATAATGTCAAAACAATTCCTTATTTTCACTTTGTCCTGTATATTGATGACTTTTGAGGTTAAGTCTTAATAATGTGTCTAAGAAATGCTTAGACATGGACTGATAATTTCTAAATCTAACATGTAATTATAATATTATAAAAAATGCATTTTCAAGCAAGCACACTGAAAAATCTTCCAAATGTCAACTGGCCTGAAACTAAGCATGGTAAGAGCAAAGCAGAGCCTTTCTTATTCTTCTATCAAGAGCTGTACTAGGAAGAAGAATGGACGATCAGTAAAATCATGCAGTTGGTCTTTCATCTACTAAGTCATAATGCGGGGCTTATATTTTTATATAATCACTAGATACAGAACTCCAAGGATCAGAGAGGATGAAATGTATATACTTAATAACTTTGAAAGATGAGGACTAACAATACCTAAAATTTTGTATTATTCAATTTTAAAAGTCCTGAGTAATTTGTTAAGAGGTGTTGACCAGTACTGACTAAGTGCATGTATACTTTCAGTACCTTTGAGAAATGGCTGCAAATTTCCCTGAAAGGCTGTATTGTCTTGATGGCTAAGATTCAATGGTTAAATAGCTTCAAGATAGATCAGTCTCTGTAGGATTTTATTTCTGGAGAGAATTTGGATTTAGCAAGAACTTCAATAAATCTTCAGAAGCATCTAATTGATAACTTGCAGGAATCTGAGTCATATTTGAGAAAGAAACTTAACTCATATGTCCTGATATGTTCTCTAACGGTCCATGATAAATTAAATGCTATTATTTTCTTGTTCTCATGCCGTCCTCTGTATATTCTTATTGCAGCACAACACTGGAATTTGGGCTTCTTGAATGCAGAGATCTGTTTACTTATTTTAAAAAATCTCTAAAATTCAGCACAATGCTTTGAAGATACTTTGAACATAGAAAATATTATTTGAGGGGATACCAGCATGGCTCAGTGGGTTGAACACTTGTCTTGCAGTCCCAGTCACCAAGGATCGAATCCCAGCTCTGGCCTGTGCAGACCTGTATGCTGAACTGAAGCATGCCTCCCATGGAACATTCCTGCATGTTTTTGAGGCCCCAGCTTGTGGGAGTGTACCTCCCATTCAGGAGGCCCCTCAACCATGTTCCTACTCTGCACTGCCTGGCACCCACTTGTGGCGTGAAACTAGAAAACTAATGACATGCAACTATGGAGACTGCTCTGGGCCCTCCTTCTTCTCTTCGTCTGTTTGTCTGTCTCTCTGTCAAAACCAATAAAAATGAATCTTTAAAAAAAGAAAATATTAATTGAATAAATGAATGAGAAGAGAAGCTGGCAAAGACAAAATGGAAAGGATCTGAAGAGAAGGTGTCAGATGTTTTAAAATCTTCATTAGACTAGACAGGTGTCAGTAACCTAGTTGGTTCGTTCTTCTCATGTTTCTTTCTCTCTTTCTCTCTCTCTTGGTCTTGGGCACATGCATGCATGTGCATGCCTGTGTGTGTGTGTGTGTGTGTGTGTGTGTGTGTGTGTACAAAGTAGTGTCTGATTAGAATAACATTATTTTATTCATGAGGTAGTGACTTACAAAAGGTTAAGCTGGGATGGACTGCAGAGGCTGAGTTTACTTATATGTGTAGGCTTGAAAATAATTTAAAATGTAATTACCTGAATTAACAGCTATATGTCCAAGATAATATTCAGTAAGCGATTGGTGCTATGTAGTCTCAGGGACATATTAATAACTTGCCTATGGTATGTAACTACCTTTTCACCTACTGCTCTGCTTTCTACTTTTGAAATATTCAGCTCCCCCTAATGTTTTCTAGCTATACAAAGTTCTTCCCTGTCCACCAGTGTTTGATATCCTTCATGCTCCCAAATGATATCTTCTTCGCTACCCAGGAATACTACCATTTCCTGACTTATTTCTACTCAGTTTGATATTTATGTGATTGGTAAAATAATTGTCACTAAGAATTACAGATTTGCTCTCCCCCAGATATTTGTTTTTAAAAAGAGGTGCCTGCTAATTCAAATGAATTTCTAATTATTTAAATATTTATATGAGACAAGATGGAGGAGTTGCAATGAAAAGGCTTTTTGGTGACTCTTGTCTATTCATCCACTTCTGGTTGTACACCCATTCCATACTTACTGAAGAACTCTACCAAGTAGTACAATCTACAAATCATCGTTATCCAGTTTCATATGATCATATTCTGCATTCCTGCATGTTTTTGAGCAAGAAGTGTCTTTTCACCTGGAATTGCCAGTGAACAGAGGATTGTAACAAATGTAACAAGGCTTAAACGAGTGATCATTCAAACTAGGAGCCACAATGGATAAGACTGTCCAGTGTTGGAGATAACACCCCTTGGAGGCAGAACACCTCTAAGGTCAAGAAACATGAGCTTGAGGTACTCATTTAACAATTTCTTCATCATTCCCATACCCGTAAAATGGGAATAAATGCTTTTGCAGTGTGGGTCTAGGAAGTGATGTATGTAAAGGTGCTGAGTAAAACAAGCATCTTATAAATAAATAGAAAAATGTTGTCAAACAATAAAAATTATAAATAAAATACTTGATGTATAATCTTTACTCTTGAGCCAAACTTTTTTTTTGGAAGAATGAATTCTTTGAAAGTATGATGGTGGTTTTATTTAACTAATTTTTATCCTGAAAATACAGATTAGTGTTGAGATTTCAAAATAAACAAATAACTGTTTTCCATTGTTATTCTGCTGCTTAGGTTGTTTCCTTTTTTAAGTTTGGGAATGACTATTGTGAAGTAGGTTGTATAGTATGAGGGGAGCACTGATAAATTATTTAAAGTGCAGAACTCACAGATAATAATTAGAAGCCCTCAAAACCAGCCCTTGAGAACGTCACTGAATCTCACTGAGCATTGGTTGTTTTTTATTGTTTAAAAGGAGATAACTCAACCATTTAAAAAAGAAATACCATTAAGCATATTCAATGTGTTTGGCATCTGTGGTACAAACATAAATTAAATGCTGTCCTGCCCCTGAGGGTTTACCTGTACTGTTTACCTCATAAGAAGCTTGTGAAGACAAATTAAATGTGCAAGAATGTGACTTGGCAACTGTAAAATTGTCTATAAAGAGATAAAATTAAGTCTTCATCATGCAAAGGGCTACTTTCAAGTTTGGTAAATAGCTATGTTCAATCTTTAGTGAACATATGACCAAAGGCATAGGTTTTCAAATATATTAATAGGGTTTACCAAGAAAGTATATGGAGGTTTTGTATTAATTTTTAAATCAACAAAAGATTTAAAAGGCAAAAAAAAAAAAAAAAAGACAAATAGTCAGACTTCTTTCTATTTTCTGGATTGTATACTTGAATAATAATGTTGCCCAGTTCTTTATTTAGTTGAATGTCCTCTAAACATTGTCATTTTACTTAAGTAGTCACCTGCAATTTAAATAAATCTAATTTTATTTACTCTCTGAAACTTTTAAGTCATGAGCTGGGTGTGAACAATAAAACATTCCTCTTTCTAAAACTTGATTTAAGTAATGATTTGTGAGTAAACTAGGTTATAATTTATGATATTTTTAGAGTGTCAAATTTAAAATCAAGGATTTGCAACTGAATATTAAACCTCACAGAAAATTTATAGGTCTGTAAGTGAGTGAGCAGGACATGGTTCAGTGCCTTTTGGTATGCATCACATGTTTAATGATGAAATTTGTTCTATATGGGATGGGTTGGCAAGAGTTACATGTTACATCATTTGGAAGGAGACTGATTTTTTTTTTTCTTTTTAGCTATCATTTCTACTTTCACTATTGCCTTTGAAAGGATACAACAGTTATAGTTACATGTGTGCATGAATGTTTCTACTTTGGGTTGATTCATTATATTGTCTCATTCTTATTTCACACAAGATTTTTACCTGCTTTAAAACAGTGGAATTTTATTCTGTGTGATTTGGGTTAAAAAAGAAAAAGAAACAAAAAACTGAGGATCAGAGTTTCATGAAAAAAAAAAAACTTATTGCAGATCCTGAAACACCTAATCAGATTGCAGCTAGAAGGGCTCTCAAAACTATCAGTGACACAAGAAATGTCTTTGGGAATATCTTCATTTTATATATATGTTGCTTTTTTTTTCTGTCTTTCTGAAGTGCTTCATTATTCATATATTATGAACTGTTCCTAGGACTTGGCTTAGATCCTCTCCTTCAGGCACTTTGGTCTCTAGTGACCTGTTAAAACGGTCTTAGCACATTCACAAGGCTTTTCATTGCAGTCCAGCCTGTTTGTAAAAACAATCCATCAATATCATGTTCTGTAGAATGTTTCAGTCTATGTAGAACCTGCCTTTGCTTAACCAGCCTGTCTAATGCTGAAAGCATAGGATTCTGTCTAGGAATGTCATCTTGAATAAGTTTGGGCTGGGGGCATATTGCATTCTTCTTCAATACATTTTTTTTTTCCTTCTCTTCAGACATTTCCTTGCTTTTACCAGGCTATAAAAATAGGAACACATTTTTTTTTCTTTCCTTTGATATAATGTTGGCCCAAGTTTTGCTCTTCTCTGGGGTGTAAGATAATTAAATCTGCATGCGAAGAAGGAAGTGTTTACAAAGCCATGATTTTGATGTCATATGCTCTAGTCAACCCCAGTATCTATGACAGCCCTTCTGACCTCTGCTTGTTGACATCAGCTGGATCATCTGGGTTGACTTACATGAAGGTTATCATTTAAAGGACTTTGTGGTTGTCTTCCAAAATAATATGCAAATGAGTTCTCCAAAAGGTACTTTCACTATTGTTAGTCATATTCTGACTGATTTCTATACTTGCAGAAGAAGACATGACTAATTAGGCTGAATTAAAAATAGCCCGAAAGCTGTCAGTGACAGATATGCCTTACACACGCTAGTTCTAGCCCAGACACTGGAGACAGTGTACTCCTCACCCTTTAGTAGCCCTTGGTTGAGCTTGGTTATGTGCATTTTTGAAAAGTTTTAGTGGTAAAGAAAAATAAAAACACCTGACTTTCAATTTTTTTACTATTATTACTCCATCAGTAGTCCTTTTCCTCCCAGGGTGGGCTGGCTGAGATACAGCAGGTTCCTCTTTCCTAAATGTGATGATGCTATGGAAAGGAGTCCCCCACCACTTTCTTTCTGCCTTCAGCACTCTTCACTGCAAGCTCTAAGTCAGCTTATGTTCTTTTTTTTTATTTTTTAAGATTTATTTATTGTTTTTGACAGAGAGAGAGAGATACAGAGACAGAGACAGAGAGAAGGGGGAGGGCCCAGAACAGTCTCCATAGTTGCACCTCATAGGTTTTTCTACATAGTTTCGTTCCACAGGTGGGAGTGGGGCTGCACAGGGCAGGAACTAAGCCGGGGTCTCGCCCCAGTGAGAACTGAACTGGGGGCACTCCCCAGTTCAGCATATGGGTCAGCACGACTGGGGCTGGGATTCGATCCCTGGTCCCTGGGGCTGCAAAGTGAGTGCCTAACCCACTGAGCCATCCTGGCTTTCCCAGCTTATGTTCTTAATAGTAAAAATCAAAACAGATCCAAAAAGGTAGTGTTCATTTGTTGGGGAATAGAGAGAGAAGGAGGAAATCCAAGAATGTAATATACTATTTGCCACACCACTTTGTAGTCCACAGTAATTCTAATCTTTTATTGTAGACAGTAGAAAGCTTAAAACAGCTAACTTATTTGCCATACTTAGAAAGAAGTGATGTCACACTTATATCTCTTCTTTGTGGAATGTCTGAATGCATTATTCACCATAATTACATCTAACTTTTATGAACCTGTATGTCAAGTCTTGCATTACATACATTTTGAATGTCATCTTATTGTTATTCCTTTCATTTTCACCATGAGGAATGTACTATTATTATCCCCATTCTATATAATCTCTGAAACTGAGGCTTAAAGAGATTATTTTTTTATCTAAAAAAGCTTAAACATGGAAATAAGAAAGCTCTAGTCCAGTTATGTCTGCCCTCATAAACCCATGACCTTAAATATTTTATTCACTACTTCCTTAGAGCCACAGAATAGGAACGAACTATTTATTATAATATCACCATTTTATAAATGATAAATATAGGATACTATGAGGTAATGCTAGTTCCTCATTATTTCATGGCTGAACCAGAACTCCAGTGTATAAGTCCCCAAACTCTCAATTGAGATTCTGGGCAATAAGCCCAGAATTAAGTTAAAATAGCAGATGCTTGAAGATATAATCTGTTAAAATACACTGTCCAGATTAAGTTTAGGCCTTACATCTGTCTACCATTTTATATCCAACAACAAATAGGTGTTCATCATTGCCTACATATTAAGGTATAAAATTTGGACATCAAGATTGTGAGAACCATGGCCCCACTTCACCTGGAAGCTTGTGTCCTACTGCATCTCTGCACGAACAGTCCCCTCCAGTCACGTTGCTTTACTCTTATCTTTCAGAATACTCTATGGGCTTTTTTCATTGTAATGTTAACACTATTTGGAATGTTCTCCCATTTCTTTTCCAAATCCATTTTTTTTAAGATTTATTTTATTGTTTTTTACAGAGAGAGATAAAAAGAGAGAGAAGGAGGAGGGCTCAGAACAGCCTCCATAGTTGTACATCATTAGTTTTTCAACATAGATTCATTTGACACAGGTGGGCCAGGAACCATGCAGGTCAGGAATTGGGTGGGGGCCTCCTGTGTGGGAGGTATGCCCCCGTGAGCCAGGGGCCAAACTGGGGGCCTCCTACATGTAAGCTCACACTGACAGTAACAACTGGGGAGGGCCCACATGGGAAGCATACCACAGTTCAGTATATTGGTCCACAAGGGCCAGAACCTGTACTCCAAACTAGGACCTTGGGCCTGCAAAGTGACTGCTCAACCTGCTGAGCCATCCCGGCTTCCCTTCTTTTTCCAAATCTTATGAGGTATTATCATCATCATGTTTCAAAGGAGAAATCTGTGCTCCTAGACATTGAATAAATTTTTTGACTTACTGAAATTGTAATTCTCTTAGAGGAAGGCAACATGATGCCTTAATGAAATCAAGTTTTGGTGTGAGAGAGATCTATTCAATCTCCAGTCTAAAAAGTACATGCTATGCAAATTTAGTTAATTTCAATTACTTCTCTGAACCATGGTTACCTCATTTGAAAAATGGGTAACAATATCCAAGTCCATTATTGATTTGTAAGGTTCAAACATGACAATGTTAGAAAATCACCCAATACATAGTAGGCTCTCAAAAAATATTGTTCTCCTTCTTCTTTACATTCCATTCAAACACCCCCTGAAATCTTTGTCAGCCACAAAATTTTTATCTCAAGGATTTGTTAAAATAGGGAATAGCCTGAACAAACCAACTTTTATTCAACACTTAAAAATGCTGAGTACCGGTATTCACTTGGGGATTTGGTTTCAAAATGGAATGAAGCAGTTTAGCAAGAAGATCTTCTCTGTTCACAATTGCTCTCAGATTTATTGAGAAATAGGCACACCAAACCATTCTCCTATTTTTTCATGAAGAAATATAGACCTGGAATGTAAGGTGGTAAGAAAAGAAGAGAAAGAAATATAACCGAGCTATTGGATGAAAGAATAAATCTCTATTTGACTTAAAACTATAGGAATCCGTATTGTATTATTGGGGTTCAGGGCCAGAAATTTTTAAGCATCATCCACAGACACACTATTTCACCTGATGATAATAGAAATTGGACTTGGATTATACAGAAATGTTTTTATTCATATATGATTTTTAACAACCATCTAAGCTAAAAATTCAAAATTTCAATGGATACTATTTGAATGGAAGAAAGGAGAAAAATATCACTAAGCCTTGAACTCTCATATTTTAAAGCTTTGACTGATATATTTGTTTACACTTGCCTCTCAGCCAACAACAATAATAATGGCAATGAACCCTTATATCTCTATTATAGTGAATAGTATTACCAATTTCATAGAAGAAATTGAAATTAAAGGGGTGAACTGTGTTTCATGGTCTCAGTGACAACTAAATTGTGTCAAACACCAGAAAACATGTTTTCTTTATTTTCTGAATTATTCTGTTATGTGATAAATTTTATTTTTAATTAATTAATTTATTTTATTGTTTTTGACAGAGAGAGAGAGAGAGAGAGAGAGAGAGAGAGAGAGAGAGAGAGAGAGAGAGAGAGAGAGAGAGGTACAGAGACAGAAAGAGAACTGAACTAGGGGAACTCCCCAGTTCAGCATATGGATCCGCACGGGCCGGGCCGGGATTCAATCCTCGGTCCCCGGCACTACAAAGTGAGCACCTAACCCACTGAGCCATCCTGGCTTCCCCTATGATAAATTTTTTAACTCCGAACTTTGCTCACCAGTATGGATAATAACAAGAAAAAAAAAAAAAGACAAAGTTATAGCTGACATATTTTTCTTTCTACATAAAGTCAATTTCAATCTCTGCATAAAAATCTGTATTTTGTTAACTAAATTTGCTCTGTAGGACATGTTAATGTTCAGAAATCATGTTCTAAAAGATTATTTCATGAGTACTTTCAGGAGTTGCTGGGTTGCTGAACTGTAATTAGGACTTTGCTATAAATTGTACTTTTTGAAATGAAATTAAGGAAAGTAGAAAATGATTTTCTATTTAGCTCCAGTTGATGAAATCAGCAATTCTATCAGGGGTGTCCAACCTTTTGGCTTCCCTTGGGCAACATTGGAAGAAGAATTGCCTTGGGCTATACATAAAATACACCAACATTAATGATAGATGATGAGGTAAAAAATAAATTGCAAAAAGTCTTATAAAGTTTTAAGAAAGTTTACAAATTTGTGTTGGGCCACATTCAAAACCTTCCTGGGCCCCCTGTGGCCTATGATCCATGGGTTGGATAAGCTTCTATATAGTTTCTCAAGGAAAAAGTGCTGATTTTTCTTTCAAAGATTTATTTTATTGTTTTTGATAGAGACAGAGACAGATAGAGACAGAGAGAATGGGGAGGGCCCAGAGCAGTTTCCATAGCTATATGTCATCAGTTTTCAACATGGATTCATTCCACACAGGCGGGTGGGGGCTGCACAGTGTGGGAACTGGGCCAGGGGCCTCTGGCCTGGGAGGCAGGGTTCGTTGCGACAGGGGCCAAAATGGGGGGCAAACACCGAACTGGGGGCCTCCTGCATGAGAGACACACCCCAGTTCAGTATAGGGGTCAGCACATGATGGGGCTGAGATTTGATCCTCGGTCCCTGGGGCTGCAAAGCAAATGCTTAACCAGCTGTGCAATCACAGCTTCCCCAATTTTGTTTTAAAACAACTTTACTGTGTAGATTGATCTCCAGAGATGGCTGGAAATTTTATTAAGTGCACTCTAACTTCCCAAATAGAACATGATTTGTGTATTCATTAGAATAGGGTAGGTTTTGCTGTGGTAAGAAATACTCCAAAAATTTACCATTCTGACACACTACATAGATTTCCTAGTTAGGTTACATGAACAAAGTAGGTCAGCAGGGGGGATCTGCTCATCAAAGCAAGTCAAAGGACCTTAGCTCATATGCTCTATCTGAAAACACAATGCCAAAATTATTGTGGTAAGTGGAAGGATGGCATATCAATTGGCTCTTAAAGCTTTCACTTGGGGAGGCATACATTACCGCCGCTCATGTTTCATGGGCCAAAACAAGTCCACAGCCATGTTTAATTTCAAAGACAGTGGAGAAGTATAGTTTTACATTTGTCTGGACAAGGATGTCTAGAGTCCTAATCCCTACCAAAGCAGGTATTCTAACTTCACATGACTAGTGGTTTGGTGTAATTTGCCTTGGAGCCCCTCTAATAAGGAGAGGTCAAGACACCTTCAGCAGAGGCTGCACTCCATTTTGCCAGTTAAATGTGGTTGGCCTTAAAGTTTTGGCAAGATGTCATGCTTATTTTGCCATGTCTAACAAGTGAACTTGTTCACCTCTTTGACCAAGCCCATTATGAGTGAAAGCAATTCAATTTAAAGTATTAAAGAAGAGGGGAAGCTGGGATGGCTCAGTGGGTTGAGCACTCACTTTGAATCCCTGGAGACTGAGGATCAAATCCTGGCCCCAGTCCGTGCGGAACCATATGCTGAACTGGGGAGTGCCCCCAGCTCAGTTCTCTCTCTGTCTCTGTCTCTGTATCTTTCTCTCTCTCTGTCAAAAAATTAATAAAATAAATAAATAAAACTTAAAGTATTAGAGAAGAGATTTGAAGTCAAATTTTTCAAAAGATGTGTCGGTAAATGTCGGTCACTTAACTTAGGCCTTATGAATTTCCCCTTATTCTATCCACTGAACTTCATTTTGACTGGCATACAAGAATGGGACACGCATGTTGACTAGAGTTAGTTTCTAAATTTGAGGAATGCTATTTCATTATGTTTTTGGTATACCCTTCTCTCTCATGAAGAGATAAAGATACAATATAGTAATAATTATTTCAGCTTTGTAACAAAGAATTACTAGCATAATTCTCTAATTTCAAATAGGACAAATTATTGGTTCTTTTTTTCTTTTCTTTTCTTTTTCTTTCTTTCTTTTTTTTTTTTTTTTTTTAGTTAAAGAAAAATAGCCTAATGTTAAAACACAGAAAATGTGGCTACATGTGATGATTCAGTGTAGATTTAAGAGCAATATAATGGTAAAATTAGGTGTAAAACAATACACACAGACAGAGGTAATTGACCACAATTGAAAAGATTAAAAGGTGTAATTATACCTAAAAGAAAGTATAAAAGTTAGCATTTAATATTTGTAATTTTATACAAATTTTACTTAATTTTTTTAAAAAAAACCAAAATAAATATTAAAATCTGTAATCTCAGGAAAATTGTGCCTAGTTTTGTTCAGATTTCATATATTAGATTACATTGTGTTCTTGTTCTAAGACACCCTCATGTCAGGAAGAGAAAATAAGGACTTTTTTTTTTAAATAAGGACTTTTAATCACTAAATATGAACACCTAAGGTAATGAAGTGAGAGCCAATGACAAAATAGCCAATATCCCTGTGAGAAGCTTTTATTTCTGTTGTTCCCAACATAATAATAGTGAATGTCATGTAAGAGTTTTGCCCTTACTCTCTAACACATGTGATTATGTGACAATGATATAGTCCTATGTTTAAGGTAGTTGACCCATTTTTGGATGAAATCCAATATAGCTTTGTGATATTCTTAATTTTTTTTGTACAGCTTTTAGCAAAACATTATAAGAATTCTATTAAAATGGTATGTAGCTCAGCATGGCTTGGAATACTTTATCTAATACTCTTAAAGTTGTCCTCATTATACCCTAAAAGGGAATACATTCACTAAAGGGAAATACGTGACTCAAAGACAATGTTTGCAAATTAATATTACTCCAAGACCATGACCCTGAATCCCAATATAGAATTCCTATAAATCAGACATCCATATGTATAGACATGTTTTGCTTTATTTTATATAAAGATCATTCTAGAGCGGGGTCCAAAGCAGGCTCAACTGTTAGCTATTCTCTTTTTCTCACTAAAACTACACACTGATAATAAAAGAAAAAAATTAAAATAAACATGAGTATTTCTGATTTGGGTAGGTCTTCAGAAGTGGTAGGGAATTGAGAGATCAGAAGGGTCAGTTTTGGGGTTTGCTTCACCTCAGTATTCTGTTATTCCCTAGAGAAGAAATGTACTATAATGTATGCTTATTAGGTGCCTCTTCGGTTAACCTTTGAGATGTAGTAGGATCAACCAGTTGTGTGGTTGGTATAGGTAAAAGAAGGATCAAGAATGAATATGTGGTTGTTACACATTTGTTAAAACAATCACACAATAAACATGTATTTGCTTATAGGGGCTAGAAAGGAAAGGTTCAGGGCCATCCATATTGCAATATCTAAAAACTTGTCCTTGATTATTTAAACAAAATATACTATTTAATAACAGTTTGTTTGCAAGTCTGGCTTTCTAGACTCAAGAGTATACCAAATCTTTGCAGAAATTAACCACTGCACCGATTAGCTGCTGATTGCCAACCATAATTTGGTCTTTTTATTATTGCCTAAAACCATATATGTTGAAGGTGCATGGCAATACCCTTTGAAACATTTTGTTTATACTGCTTGCAGCAATCTTAATTTGAGCATACTAAATGGGCATCTATTTTTTTTCTCAATATCTACATTTATTTATCCCAGTGGAAATATCTTTTGATACATCCAGTATCTGGGGTATGTTTCAGGACTAAGTGATATAGTAGAAATACTTATGAATGGTTAGGTATCCATATCACATCTTCCTATTTAGAAGACCTTAGTGAGCTTACAATAATTAGAAGTTATTTGAGAACAATTTATGTGTAAGGACCTGAAATTAGTTATTTAATATTTATTTTTATTGTTTTTTTCACAGAGAGAGAGATAGAGACAGAGAGAGACAGAAAGAAGGCAGAGGGCCCAGAGAAGTCTTCATAGTTGTACGTCATTAGTTTTCAATATAGTTACACTCCACTGGTGGGTGTGGGGCTGCACAGGGCAGGAACTGGGCCAGGGGCCTCCTACATGGGCCCCAGCAAGAACAGAACAGGGGCACACCCCATTTTTTGCACATGGGTACGCACAGGTCATGGCTGGAATTCGATTCTCGGACCTGCTGACACATGTCTGCATTCCCTGAAATTAGTTTTTCTAATATTCAGTATTTCTAATGCTCAAAACTGCCATAAGTACATAAATTTATCAGTATTTTAGAATGAGAATTTTGAAGGTGGATAGTTAGTTAATTTGATGAGTCACATTGCAAGACAGGTAGCTTGGAGATTAAAATCCAAGTCTGTTTGAATCCAAAACCAGCAAGGTTCTATAAGTGCAAGCCTCACTTTCCCATGTATAAAATGGGGGTAACCATATGTATTCACATGGATATCATGATAAATACTATACCTGAACAAGCTCAATGGCTAAATTATTAAAGAGGGAACTATAGTTATAGAGCCAGCCAACCTTACTCACAAGCTGGTGACCTCGGACAAGTCATAACCTCACTTTCTCCAGTTTTCTCATCTGTAAAATTGGCTTAATAATAGCACTTTTCCATAGGATTTTGTGAGGATAAAGTGAGATGACATATATCAACTGCTTATAATAGACCCAGAGCATAGCAAGAGCTTAATGAAATATTTGTTAATAAGTATTTGTAAATTAAAAAATGCCTATCATCATTTGACCTGATTGATATTAAGTATAGCTCATACAGGATGGGGATAAAAACACTTAGGACTCCACAGATTTCAAAGTCTTATTAAAAAGTTTGGGTATTACCCCTTATTTTTATTTCTTCAATTTGGGTTGAGGTCTGCGGAGTGATTTATACATAACAGCATATCATTAGATGTGAAGAGAAGTATAATAACGGTGCCTTAAGCGACAGCACAAACTCTAAGTGCTCACAGGGCATCCCATTTTGTCATGATCTTTAGAAATAATTTCTATGCTTAAATCCTTGCTACTGTTTATCCTATCAGTTCAAGTTGCAAGTGACACACAGTGACTTTTTTTTTTTTTTACATTCTGGCATTTTTATATACTCATTTAAAAAAACTGATACATATTGGACTAAAATTTAAGTCTTAGCTTTACTTATTTGAGACAGTTGCTCTAACATAAAGTTTTTGTGAAGACTTTAAAATACTAGGCCTAATAAATTCTTTAACTATTTTTTGCATTTCATTAAATTACACTTGGAAGTGCTCGCTGATTAGCCACTTCACAGAGAAAGTGAAGTTAAAGTTATGAAAATATCTTGAGTGCCTTGGTGGAAGTATTTTATTTAGAAAAATAACAAAAAATGAATTCTTATAATGATATTCATTAGATGTTGTACCTCTCCCCCACCACCTCCTACAATACTACTGTAAGTACAAAGAATATAAGTGTTTAGGAGGATTTTATTTCTAATTCTTTCATATTTTTAGAAATGCTAATAGCCCACATTTAAACATAATTTTAGAGGCTCTGAGAATATGTACTTAAAATTGATTTAAAAATACAGCAGGTAGTATTTCTCTATTCTTTGTCATATTTAGATACATGAGATATATACACACCTAAATGTAATATCAATTTTCAAAAATTAGAACAGAAAAAAATAAGCTTTAGACTTCACATAATACCATCATTCTTTAACGTCTCAGAAAATGTTTAAAGCTGAAATGCCATGCAGTCAATATCATTAACATAATTTATCTCTGTAACATGTTTTTACTACAGATGTTTAGAGGTGCCACATGAATAGCCTACGCCAGTTAATCAGCAATAAGATCTCCAAAGTAGCTTTCTGACTAGATAGCTGGAAAACCTTAGGATTCCTGCCCAACTTAACTAATTAAAGCCAGTCCATATTTTTGGTTGGACTATCTGAGAGCAATACATCCAACCTCTCATATTTACCTACAAGATTAGCCAGTGGCTTTTATCCACCATGTAGAATGCCTGACTGATGGCAACAACAATGAAAGTGGGAAAGATATCAGGAATTTTGATAATACTTTATGTTGGAAATGTGGGAACTAGGGGGAACTTTTAAAGTTAAAGGGGATGGTGATTAAATCATGTCAGTCTTCTAATGGAGGATGGCAGACCCTGTAGTCGATTATGTTTAGGGTGCTTGCAGCAGCTTAGGAAGTCTTCATCAGGACATTTTTCTTAATGTTTATTTATTTATTTATTTATTTATTTTTCTTGTTTTTGACAGAGAGACAGAGAGAGAGATACAGAAACAGAGAGAGAACTGAACTGGGGGAACTCCCCAGTTCAGCATATGGGTCCTCACGGGCCAGGGCCGGGATTCGATCCTCGGTCCCCGGCGCTGCAAAGTGAGCGCTTAACCCACTGATCCATCCCGGCTTCCCCATGAACCTTTTTCTTCATGAGTTAATCTTTAAGGGTGATTCTGAAAGACAAAAATCATTAATATTATCTTTCCCTCATAACTCCACAGGTACTAAGGTTTGGCTTAATCTCTCCTACCCCCAAATTGGTATCTCCCATTCTAGCTATTATAACTTTATCTTTTTCACATCATCTTCTATGTGCACCCAGCCCTTCTTTCTAGAAAGGTAAAGTGTAAGCAGGACCAGATATCTTTATAAAAATGACAAAAATATACATTATGCCCCTCACTTTTGGTATGTGTGAGCTGCTGTAGGGGAACTTGGAGAGAAATGTCATCAACAATATATAGTCATTACCCTGATGATATAGGAGCAAGTTACAGGAGAATCCAGGTAGCTTAACCAAAATTAAATTTGATTCACCTAGACCCTCTTCTGGCCAGGCTGCCACTCTGAAAGTACCTCAAATAGGGTTGTATAACATTGTTATCAGGGAAAAGAATTAATGGTCATGCCCAGAAACAGTCAGTGTAAAGTATTGAATTTTCAAAATTGATCTATATAATCTCCATCCTTTCCTCCTGATCATTACCCAGGATATATCTTAAGGAGATGATCCCTTTCTAGAGATGGCCACATTCAGTGGCTAAACTATTTTACAAAAAAGAAGGTAAGAAAGTAGAGGCAGAAATATTCCAAAGTAAATGTTTGAGGAGGACTTTTCAGTGCTCAAATTTCCCAGATAACACGGAACATGCAAGTCCATCAGCTTTCTTTTTTTTTTTTTTTTGGAGTGGATCATCAGATTAAAACTGATTCAAAAACTGCAAATGGCACATACGAGAATCAAGAGACACAGTAGTGTGGTCAGAGTTGGCTTATTGAACTAGAAGAGCAACACAGTAACCTGCAAAAGTGGTGACAGCCATGAAGCAGCACCGATAGCCCATAAAAGCAGTTAAAGGTCTGACTTAGCTAATCTGCCAGGAATGACTGCAGACCATGCCCCATGCAATGTGGCCTCCCTCACTGTGAGAAAACAGACCAACTTTGTCAGGAGTCACAATTCTGACAGATGTTGGTAACTTCTGCCTCAGAGACATACAATCCTTCACTCTGTTTCTGCTCTATGATGATGCACACACTGCCATACCTGGTGGATGGTGGGTCTGGGCAACCGTGGCAACAATTTGAGCTGTGTAATCTTGATTCACAGTT
Organism: Craseonycteris thonglongyai; assembly: GCA_004027555.1. Taxonomy (NCBI): domain Eukaryota; kingdom Metazoa; phylum Chordata; class Mammalia; order Chiroptera; family Craseonycteridae; genus Craseonycteris; species Craseonycteris thonglongyai. The sequence goes on along the minus strand of PVKE010028945.1, from coordinate 2,601 downwards.
TTATTCTACTCAGTCTCATGAGAGAATAGGATCATACCATGAACATAATTGGCCCATACGGTTTGATCTCTATCCATGATTTATTTTTGTAGGTCACAGCTCCAGAAGGGGGTATATTTAATTTCTCAGTTTATGGTTTCCTATAACAGCTGGGGCACTATCAATTCAGTGAAAATATCATAAAGTAAGTTCATTGAAGGAAATAATGGCCAGAAAGAGCTATGCAAATGGCTTTGAATCCTGTCCACTGAGTGCAGTGGCCACATACAGTATTGATTATACACAGATGACGTATCAACCCAATGGACAGCATCGGGTTTCAGCACAGCCAAACCATCAGTGAACCACGCCGAGGCTTTTAGGGAGGTTCTAGGAATGCAGAGCCCCTCAGAGACAGTGGCTTACTTCACATGGAGGCATACAGATAGAGTTTCTTACAGAGGAGGCGCTATCCTATCACTTATTCTCGTAAAGAAGATTCCTCGAGGCCAGCTGTGTTCTTAAATATACCATTTACAATGGAAGACTGGCTGGGGACTTCCTATGTTGTTAGTTGAGTCCAAGTTGAAATATACTCAAATGGAAATATCAGGCAGGAGTGTCATCATAAGGTCTCTGTAGGTCAGGAGTCTAGTTTTGACAAAAGCCCCACAGCAAGCTAACAATCGCTTTTCAGGAAGGGTTGTGGCTGTGTCACAGAGGCTCAAAGTCCAAACCTTAATGGGCTCCCCTGAGTGCAGGCTGCCTTCCTTTGATGGAGGCTATAATTGGCAAAGTCATTAGTCACTGAGACTTGCAATTCAAAGAGGTCATTAGGGGAGTAGAGCCCCAAACGTATAGTGTGCCACAGCTTCCTGGACAGCTTCCAACACAGCCTGTTTGTTTGGGTCCTACTCCATCCCGGCTGATTTGTGGTTTAGCCAATGGAAAGGACCAATAGAATGCTCAGGGGATGCACACACTAACTTGAATTCCCGAGCAGCCTAATAAGGCGTTGGGCCTCAATTTTGGTGATGGAAGGCTGAAGTAACAGTTTTTTTCCTTGACTGTATAGGGACTGAAATTATGAATCTGCCCCATATAGTCTCGAAGAACTTTCCTTGATAACTCATATGATGCATTCTCCTAGTTTCAATGGGAAATACTGGTCTTCTTAGGCTGCTGGCTACACAAACATCCTTGAAAGATAGCCCAAAAGAAAAGTCAGTGCCTCTGCTCTCAAGAAATATAGAAATGTAAGAACCCATGGAGAATTGTCTCAGTTCTATACATAAAAAAGACAAATTTTACTTCATGTAAATTATGCCTGATTTTTAAAACCCCACATGTGCTTTTATTCAAGAAATCAGGAGGATGGAAGGATGAGGTGGTCTGCAATTGTTCTTCTTCTCTTCCTCAAGAGAATTATTTTTGAAATTTGTTTCTCAGTTACAGTGGATATACCATATTATATTAGTTTCAGGTGTACAACATAGCAATTAGACATTTATATACCATACAAAGCAATCGCCTTGACAAGTTTAATATCCATATGACATCAGACCTAGTTATTATATATTATTGCCAATATTCCCTATGCTGTATTTTACATTCTATGACTGTTTTGTAACTACCAATTTGTACTTCTTAACCCCTTTTATCTTTTCCACCCACCCTTCACAACACCCTTTCTGTGGTGAACTATTTTAAACATATAATTGAATTACAAAAAAAAAACCCAACAAATTTGCATGTTCTTAAGGAAAAGGACCTAATACAGCAAACTCTACATTAACCAGAACTCAAATAATCAGCAAAAAAACAACCAAACAACAATAACAAAAAAAAAGAGAAGAAGAAGAAGAAGAAGAAGAAAATAACACTACGTTAACCTGGTAGGAGTGCTGGTTAACTGACAGCCCACTGTACTATATTGAAACCTCAAATGCCATTTACACTAAATTCATTAAATTGAGTTCAGTCAGCTCTACGTACCTTGAGAAATCTGTTGAGATGAGTGAATACATGTCCCTTGTAATTATAACTACTGATTATTCTCAGAAAATGCAAAATGTATTCTTGTATTTGTTAGTAGACCACAGGATCTTATATAATCAGGAAAAAAGAAGTGAGTATTGAGGAATTCCATGAAAAGAAAAAGGACATTTCTGTAATTTATGACTTAAACTCAGTGATATAGAAATACAGTGTTCCCTCACTACTTCGCACTTCATGTTTTGCGGCTTCAGTGCTTCGTGGGTTTTCCCAAAATATTCATCAAAAAATAAAAATGAAAAAATACAACCCTGTCGGCAGCCACATGGCGGAAAGGAGCGTTGTTTCATGTGGATGCGCGAGAGAGAAGGATCCCTGCATGTCACACAAAGAGATGAGCTGACTCAGAGTCCCTCCCACGGGCTCTCATAAAGGCGCGTGATTGGTTTCCGGTGCGACATCGACCAATGAGAGGACGAGTGGCTTTATCCCTGTGAGTTGGTTGTCTGCGCATCATCGCAGCCTCACCTAGCATCTTCTCTTGTTGTATCTCGCCAGTCTTGTCCATGATGTTGACTGTCTCGCATACTGTATTTTAGTGTTGTGTTGGCGATAACTTGTTTTGTT
>PVKE010028944.1:0-20581 GCA_004027555.1 Craseonycteris thonglongyai | reverse complement strand
GCTGCCTTAACAAAGACCTACAAAGTAAAACAAATGAAATTTGTCTCCCAATTCTGGAGGCGAAGCATCCAAAATTAAGGTGTCAGCAGAGTCGTGCTGTCTGATAGCTCTAGTGCAGAATTCTCCCTTGTCTCTTCTAGTTTCTAGTATTTGACAGCAATCCTTGGCATTTCTTGGCTTATAGAAGCATCATGTGACTGTCTTCTCCCTGTATGTCTTCAAAATGTCGGCCCTCCCTGCATGCCCTCCCCTTTTTATAAGGACTTGTCATTTTTAATTTATTACCTCTGTAAAGAACCTATTTCCAAATAAGACCACACTCTCAGGTGCTAAGAGTTAGGGCTACAAGACGTTATTTAAGGGGCACAATTCAGTACATAATAAGTATAGATTGAACATATACTGTCTTTTGAAAAAAAAAATTAATTAGGTACTAATTAAGAGAAAGTTGGATGGTGAATTTTGACAAGAGGTATTTTGATACGATTCCAATGACATGGATATGATTTCCAAATCTCTCTAAAACACTGCCAAAATATAAAACTGTCCTTGTCTTTTTTTCAAACAAATGTTATGAATCTGTATGAGGTAATAATCTTCTTTTAAAGATTTATTTATTTTTTATGATTTTTTACAGAGACAGAGAGACAGAGAAGAAAGAGACAAAGAGACAGACAGAAGGGGGAGGGCCCAGAGCAGCCCCCACAGCTGCATGTTATTAGTTTTTGACATGGTTTCATTTCACACAGGTGGGTGGGAGCTGCACAGGGCAGTATAAGGTAATAGTCTTGAGGAGAATGCAAATGATCCTCATGCTCCACTCTAAGCTTCCTTTATTGCCACCAGACCAACAATAAATACCATATTTGGGATGCTCTGAGCGAGAAATTACAAAGCAAAACTTTGTACAACGGTTTATACACTGACACAATTGTAGGAGTTGGCACATATAAGGGCCAGAAACCTAGGAGTTAGGTGTGGAGAGTTGGAAGTTTCTAGGTGGAGAAGGAAATCATAGTCCTATACTAGACCATATCTATTGACATGAAACACTTGCCAGAAAATCGTGTATTGATGTGTCGGCCTGAGAAACAGGAAGTAGTTTTAACTTCTGGTTCATTTCATCAACTTTATTTGTAACTCACTGGTGGTTCAGTCTATATAATGTTGAAATTCCAGATATTTATTTATAGAGGAAGATAACCAAACACTAGAGAATTAGAAGGTTGGAGTTGATGGATAATATATGGCACAACATTCATCCCATAATTATGTTTCTGTGAGAACAAAAAAACACTATTTTTCAAAGCAGTGAAAAATCCATTGATAAGTATCAAGCTCAAAATTTCTTGAAACCACCGTTATTTGTTACATGGAAAATGTCACCAATGAGGTAGATTTCTGGAGTGGCAGAAACAAATTAGTAACACAGAATTGAGTAAGTAATGCTTTCTCAGTTACGTATTCTAATATTCATCATAGGTGTATTGTTAATCAGCACATCAAATTCAGGAATCTCAGTGAGGGCATACTGATGGGACTATGTCAAGAATCACTAAAACTCATTAAGATCTTCTTTGAAGACTAATTTGAATCTCCTTAAACATCCTTGGATGGAGTTCTTAGTCATGACTCAGTTCATAGATACAGAATTCCAAAAGAGGCTGAGGCCATGTTCTATTTTAGAAGGACCATGAGTTCTCCATAAGTACATTTTGCTTCTAGTCTTCCCCAAATGGGACGTGCAGCCATTTATCAGAGGAAATGTTCACTGGAAAAAGCACATGTTGGGGGATTTTTGGAAATGTTCTCTGAGCTAATACTAAGCTCTGGAAACAAAGAAGTCTACTGTTGTCCATCAGCCAAAAGGAGTTTTTATGGCTCAGTTGATATGCTGAGAATAGACTGAGAGGTGAGAATGGGTAGGTCAGGTCAGCTGCAGCTGCCAGAATCCCAGAGAGAGAGAGACGAACAGGTTGCTTGGACCAGAGTAGTAGTAACGGAGGTGAGTAAACATGCCTACAGTCTGGTCATACTTTGAAAGTTGAGATGGCAGGATGTACTGATGATTGGTTGTGGAGATGTGGGAGCACAAGAAGACTATCCCCAAGTCTGTTGTATACACCTGTGAAAAGTGACTCTTCCAAAAGACTTCATATCTTCCCTTTGAGGGCAAGAGAAGTAAGTGGTCTCTTTAACAGAAAAAGAAAACAAACAAACAAACAAACAAACAAAAAACACAAAGATAAAAAACCTCTGGAAAGTTAATTCATAAAATTATAGCAATTATGAGGGTAATTTTATATTTTTCTTATTTCACAAAATAGAGAATCTGTAGCCCCTAAGTTTTTGTTATTATTGAAATTGTAAGAGTCTATGAAATTCAAAACCTGGGAACTTCTTAAATAAAGGCTGATTTGTGAGGTCCCTAGCATTTTCTTCACCTTGCTGTCACTTCTGTCTCGTTGTATGTTACCTAGTACCAAGATTATATGTCTACTGGTTAGTACTCCTCTGCCTTTTTGGATGATGATGTTTTTAAGAAACTTTCTCAATAAATATTTGGTGAATACATTGAGTGAGCGGATGACTTTGAGGAGCTAGGAATGTGAGTTGGATGAGAAACTATTTTTGCATGGAGATAAAAATCATTTTTATTGATCATAGTATATGATTAAGCCAGGCCAAGGATCCTATTCAAATCTGCATTAAAACCAGGGCTCATGCATTGTGGATGGTTCACAGGAGTTTGGTAATGATGGCCATTATATGGAAATCATGGTTGTTTCCCTTAACTTGGCTTTATTAGACTTGTTCTGTGAGATAGCTGCAGAAGGACTGTATTCCTTGGTCAACCTTGTGCTGGGAGGTGGCCTTGTGTAGTCCTGCAGAAATATGGCAGAGATTTTTTCATCCACGAGAGGATTTGGGTGTCAGAGGGCTAGTCCAGACAAGGCTAGAAGAAAAGGTAATGCTTTCTTGTGCAACTGTTTAAAGAGACTGTTACTCCTCACTAAGGGGGATGTTGAGAGCCTTTGGCAGCTCCCTAAGAGTAAATACAGCACATCCTTTAGATTTTTGAAACTCCAGCCATTTTCTGAATAACTTAGTCTCCTTTTGAGAAATGACTTTTATCTTGTACTGGGCCTTATTGGAGACTTAAGGCCAAGGCTTATCCATATGCATCAAGTTATCATCCAGTCTGAGCAGGGTGTTATCTGCCACACCCCACACACATAGCTGCACTCCATTGTCCTAAGGAAGCGGTATATGTGAGCTCAGGTTCAAGCAGGCCCTGAAGGCACAAGGAATTTGCATGAACAAGTGGCCCAAACACCTATGGTTCCCATTACTGCTATATTATTATACCTTCTCTCTCTTAGTCTGCAGCTATGGCTTTGTGAGGAGTTCCCAATAATCATTTGATGGACAGAAATAGAAACCCAGGCCTTGTTTACAGATGGATCTCTATGAAATGTAGGCACCACCCAGAAATGGACAGCTACAGAGCTATATAGTCTCTTCTTGGAATATTCCTAAAGGACAGTGGTGAAGGGAAATCCTCTAAATAGATAGAACTTTGAGGAATACACCTAGTTATTATTTTGCTTGAAAGTAGACATGAACATTTTCTTCTGTCTTGCCTTTCATGTTTAAGAGCCAGTTTGCAAACCAACAGATGCTTCGAGTACAAAGGAACTTTTGGGATGTCTCATTACACTGCATATCTATTAAAAACATGCAATAAAAAATTATACCTAATCCATATATGCGAGACTACCAGAAACTCATAAAAAGGCCGGTTGAATATGTCCAGCAAATATTAGCATCCTGACTAGATAGGCAAGTACTATATACTGTCACAACACGTGCAATCTAAACAAAACAAAACAAAACAAAAAAGCCTATTTCATAGATACAAGGTACAGAGTGGTAGCTGCCAGTGTGTTGGAGGAAGAGAAATGGGAAGATATAAGTCACAGGGTACAAACTTCAGTTCTAAGATGCATTATACTCTTCTATATAGTGTTTGACAAGTGAATATTCTATTAAAACTGCAAATTAAAAAAGAAGTGTAATTTATACATATTTTTTCATGATTCTTTGCTCTATATTAACTTTTTTTTTTAAACTAATCTACCACCTTTGGTTCCTAATCCTGCTACAGAAAAAGACTTTTATTATAGTAGAGATAGAGAATTCTAGCTAATAAAAAAATAATTTATTTTTGTAGTAGTAGCTCAGTGGTTCTGAATTAGCTAGATGTAGGAAGTTTCAGTTATTTGAGAATGAAACAGAGAATGTTTAATAGCTTTATCCCAAACCTTCAAGTCCTTGGTTAATTAATATACCGTAGGTTCTATGAGACCTCTCTCTCTAAAGTTTATTCCAGACTCTGGAATCACAGTCATGTGTTCACTATTGTTTTCCTTATTAAAGTTTATAATATACGTGAGCATCAATTTAGGAAACACATCCAAGTATCTGTTATAATACATTCAGGGTGTGTTATTCCAAATAGGGATAAAAGTGTAGAAAAGGGAAAGTGAGAAGTTCTTCCAAAGTAAGACTTGTTCTCCATTTTTATTAAAATAAATAAACAAACAAACAAATAAATAAGTAAAGCAAACACAGCTAAAGCAAGGAAGGTAGCTCAACCACCATCAGTCATTCCAGAATTTAATTTCTAAGAAAAATAAAATCTCGATTTCTGAAAGTTAGAAAATATATTTATACAGAAAATACATTTATTCAATGATAACTCACCACTCAAAAGGAAGGCCAAGAACAGTAGCCCCAAAGTCTGCCTCTAATGCTATCACTAACCTGTGTTTCCCAGTGTTTGATGTTAATATACTTTAAATTGACTTGAAACTAGTGAAGTTTCCAGTGTGCTTAGGGTCATGATACCTTCGGGTCATGATACCTTCGATATTTCTCTTGAACCTGACAGCTTCAATTCAATTGAAATTACTTGACATCACTTATGAAAGCCTTTGAAGTGCTGCTGCCTTGATTCAGGTTGAACCTTCTCTAAGTTATAAAAAAGAAAACACAAGATTTTCATAACTTCTTTTTTTGTCTGACTTTGTCTTTTTTCTGTGTTATAGCTTCTGCATCACAACTTCTCTTGATGATAAAATAATTTGTCTCTTGATTATGGTGCAGTTCATTCATTTTCTAACACTGACACACTGAAAATCATAGTATAATTTTTGACTACTTCCAATGCATATGAAACATCAGGATCAAATTAAAAAACAGGATAAAATTTTAAAATGGATAAAATCATACAGCTGTTGCCTGAGCTCTTTTAGGGACTAAACATTACTGAATAAATAGAAAGCAGTGATCTCTTTGCCAACTGTAAATTCCTTTAATTAAATAACTGATCATAACATTTGTTTTTCCTTTTCTTCCTAGAAAAAAAAATGAGTTCAGTGAAGTTACATAAGCTGTCACCTCATAATATACTACTCATTTAAAAATTAGTAAAAACTTCTGTCTTCAAAAAATTATGAAACATGGGTTTCCTTTGCTCTGGACATATACTGATATTACTCAAAATAGCTGGCTTAGATATTCACTAACTTACTTATATTAATTCCATAAGTATAGCCCCATTATTTGGGGCCAAGAGTTTGTTTTTATATTCAAACAAATCAACTCTGTAACTGCCACAAAATAAAAGCTTATAAAATATTCCATCTAAATTTAAAATTGGTTGTTTGCTTTATAAAATACAAGTCTAGGTTGCTTATGCATGTTTTCCACTATCATTATACCAGAACACGATTAACCTGCTAAAGATAATATTAGCTTATTTGTAGCTTTATTCAGCTTTAAACAACATATCCTGGGCTATTTATGAACAGGAAACAGTATATCTGTTTAGGAGTAGAATACTTTCTTGATTACAGATAGTTATGTGGAAAGTGTTTTAGACCAATTGGATTAGTAAAATGTTTTAGTGTTTACAAATTATCAGAATTGAAAAATAATTTGTGTGCCAGTGTTCCGATACCATTTGTTGAAAAGATTATCTTTGTTCTGTTATATCCTCTTAGCTACTTTGTGAGGGATCAGTTGAATCTATTTATGCATACTATTTCTGGCCTCTCTGTTCAGTTCTGTTAGTTTATTTATCTATTATTTTGCCAATACCACACTGTCTTGATTACTGCAGCTTTAGTATTAAATCTTGGTGTTGGGTAGTTTCAGTCCAATTTCATTCTCTCTCAATGTTGTGTTGGCTATTCTGGATCTCTCTGTACAAACTTTAGAACCATTTCATCAATTTGCATAAAAATAACTGGCTGGAAAGTTGATTAGGATTCTATTTAATCTATAGATCCAAGTGGAGAAGAACTGACCTGTTGACAATCTTGAGTCTATCGTTGAATAAGGAAAATCTATTTACTTAGTTCCTTTTTGATTTTTTTCATCACAGTTTTATTATTTTCTTCATATATTTTGTTAATTTATACTTAAGTACATCATTGTTTGGTGTGCTAATATAAATAGTATTATGTTTTTAATTTAAAATTTTACTTTTTCATTGCTGGTGATTAGGAAAGCAGTTGACTTTTATTAACCTTGTATCCTGTAACCTTGTTATAATTTTTTATTAGATGGAGGAGATTTGTCTTTTTTTTTTTTTTTCAGATTTTTTTACACAGACCATCATGTCGTCTGAGAAACTAAGACAGTATGAGAATTATACTTCTTTTGTAATCTGTATATCTTTATTTTCTATCCTTGCCTTGTTATATTAGCTATATTTTCCAGTGCAAGGTTGTAAAGAAGTGGTGAGAGAAGACACCATTGTTTTATTGTTAATCTTAGTGGGGAAACTTTGAGTTTCTCACCATGTAGTTTTTGTAGATGTTCTTTATCAAGTTGATTAAATCCTCTCTTTTCTTAGTTTCCTGGGAGTTTCTGTCATGGATGAGTATTGGAACTCCACTCCCCCAAACTTTTAACTTTAGAAATAATAATCTCATTGAATAGATCATTTCACTACATGCTAATGCAATTTTCACTTAGCTAAAATTTTATCCTGGAGTATGCAGAGAAAGTAACGTTTTATGCCAACTCTATCATGAAATCATTGATGAAACATTGACAAATACCTGCCTTCACATTATTTTAGTGTAAACCACTGTGGGAGAAGAATCTCACAATTATACTTCAAACTTCTGTAAGTCTTTCTCTTACTCAACCAGTGCCTAGCTTGAATTTAACAGAGATGTGTCTGTGAATTCAATTGCATTATAATTCATCTACACATAAGTTCAATGTTTAAGACTTCTCTTCAGCAATCTCAACCAACTGTGTGTGTTTGTGTGTGTGTATGTGTGTGTGTGTGTTCGTGTAGAGAGAGAGAGCAATTTATTTTAAGGAATTGGCTTATGCAACTGTCAAGGCTTGATACAAACTCCAAAATCTGTAGAGTAGTTCAGCAGGCCAGAGACCCAGGGAGAGTTGCAGTTGGAGTCCGAAGGCACTACGATGACAGATCTTCTTCTTGCTTGAAAGAGGTTAGTCTTTGTTCTATGGTCCTATTAAGGCCTTCAACTTATTGGATTAAGCCCACTCATATTATGGACAGTACTCTGATTTACTCAAAGTTCACTAACATAAATGTTAATAATCACCTTCATCGAAACATCCAAAACAACATCTGGGCATCATAACCCAGTCAAGCTGGCAAATAAAACTAATGACCACAGGCATATTGAAAACCTTCAGTTTTATTCTCAAAACATAAACCATGAGCTTAATACTTTATTTCTACAAGTTTTCCCATGTAGTCAGTAGTTCTCATATTATAATCTTCTACTTCTTTATCCAGAATAATCTGTTATGACTACAATGTGACATCATGTATCTCGTCTGTTTAGGTCCTTGAATGAGTGAAAGTAAAATTTTTGTAACTGTTTTGGCCTTTGTCTACTAGGATTTTATTTAATTTTAGCAACAAAATCATTGCTACCTTCAATTCTAATCAGACCAAAGAATTTATTCTAGATCCTTGTGTTTAAGGTTCCATTTCTATGAGACCACTTTCAGTATCCCAGACTGTCTTGAGTTTTGATAGTAAAATGGAAGCCAGTTAACATATTTTGAATATAATGGATTTAATATAGGGATTATGAACTTATATAATATTGGAAGAATTGAAGAGTGAAGAATAGGGATGCAGGTATAAAAAGTCAAGGGAGATAAATCTGAAGATTGGAACCTGCAGACTAAAGGGAATATTTCTCACCGTCTCCCAACAAAACTGCTCTCCTCAGGAATTAGTGTACAGCAATAGAGGAAATGTGTTTTGGAGAAATATGAACTCAAGATTCATATTTAACAGTGATGCCAAGTTTTTAACAGTCACACATACAAATGTCTAATATGTTGAAGTAAATCAGTAAATATGTATTAAGTTAAATTAGTTTGCTCTGTTACTGCAGGTTCTATGATGCAACATTTAAAACTGTCTAGCTATCTTAATAAACTGGAACAGTCTGCTAATTATTTCTACTAAGATCATTGTAATCAGAATAGTGCCATGTCATCACTGATTGTGACACATGGTATTAACAAAATGTATTTTTTAGTAGTACTATTCTATTTCCTATGTTTGATTCCTGGTGTACTACATTTCTCAGTGTACATAATTCTGTCTGAAGGGTAACCTGCCTATGAAACCATCTAATACCAAGTACCCATAGTGTCCTTATATGTATTATCAGAAGCCAAATAGACATACTAACATATCTACCTAGCAAATGGCCTAGATTGAATAATTTGATCAATTTAAAGAAATTTAGCAAAGTTTTCTAGTACAAGAAGTTGTATACAATCCTTGAAAGTTGACTATATCTGCCTACTCAATATCGTAGTTCCAGGTCATAAGCTCTTGCACTAAAATTGTAAACTCTAAAATAGCAGTAGCTTCTTTGCATGTTTTTTGGTATAGTGTCTTGCAACCTACATTGTAATTTCTGATGCAAATACCATGGATTAGGGACAATGTCAGCTAGTCTGAGTTGAAGGGCTGACCCAGCAAAGAGATTCTGAGGTAAGCAGAATACATAAATCACCAGATGACTTTCAAGAAGGCCAAAATGAGAGATGGATAAATTCGAGACAGAAGTCATGGGTGAGAAGCTAGAGGTCAAGGGTTAGATAAGTGCATATGTAGAAATAGAGTTGAGTGAAATAGAACAGTTGAGAATACAGAGGTTGGTTGTAAAATATAATAGGTAGATGTGAGAAAAAGTTGCCTAAAAGGACAAAACTTGCTGTTGCCCCAATTTTTACAGTGGTACTCAATTGAGTAAACCTCATTGGCCTTAATATTATAATCTCACAATACCTCTTTCAGAACCTATGTCATTTAAGAAAACTAAGGCCCTACAGGGGTTCTGTGCAGAAGGATATAGTACAAGAATGAACACTCCTCCAAACTAGAATTATCTTCTGGAGGGTGGGCCCCTTGTAGTGCAGGCTTCCACTGGCCAGGTGAGTGTTCTAGGAACCCATCTGTATCTGTGTACCAGCTGGTGTTGTTCTGAGAGGCTGCGTTCAGATTCAGTGAGTTTTCTTCGGAGACTTTTGCAACATGTTTGCCCATTTCGTGATGAGTGATTTATACAGAGTGCAGCAAGACAATGTCCCTGCCCACACTGTGATGTGGTCCACAGTTTTTGACCAAAAAATGGCCTGACATCCCTACACATACCACCCTCCTTAGTCACTTGATTGCACCCATAGCAACTTGTTTCTGTTTCCCTGGATCAAAAAAGTCCTCAAAGGGAAATTTTTTGTCCATGTGACGGAGGTGAAATAAAAAATGGCAGACGCACTAAAAAGCATCAAAATTGAATTCCAAAACCATTTTCAGCAGCAGAAAGTGTCTCAATAGATGCATTGCGTCAAAGGGAGAGTGAGTACTTCAAAGGTGACTGAAGTTTAAGGATGTGAGAACAAATGCATGATTTTTAATAAATTCATTGTTTTGGGGGTCCCCCTCGTATGCTGTTTCTAAGTAGTGCTGTATCCTTTCCCAATGAATTCACAGATTCAGTTCCAAGCACGAAGGCACTTTTCTTGATTGAATCATTCCCCTTCAGCCCATCAGCCCAACATGTGAATGTAATGAATGGGTTTGAGGCTCATCAGTGAGTGCCCAAGACAAAGCATTAGTGTTTGAAACTGAAGTCAATCCTCTCACTAAAATCTTTCATCTTTTTGATGTGATTAGAATGCTTTCCAAATTCCTAGAGATTCTTAACACACCACCATGGCCCTCCATAATCTTCCCATTGCCTATGTTCAAAACCTCATTTTCTGCCACTGCCTCTATTCCTATATATTCCAGCTGCGTTCTATTCCTCAAACATGCCAAGCTCATTCCTAGCTCAGGCCTTGCCATATAGCTTGCTTTCTTGGTGTGAAATTAACACTATTCGAACTCTTTCTGACTTTGTAAAATCATTCAGCTATCAGCTCACATAAATAGTTTTCAGAGAGGTTTTTCCTGACCTTTGTATCTTGCCTCTTCTCAGTAACTCACTTTAGACCAGTCCCCTGTTTTATATGCTCTTACCACTTATGTCTGGGACTACCTCAATAATTTGTTTACCATTTATCACTTTTTCTCTATTACATGTCAAGGATGCAGTATATTTACTTTAGTGTTCTTTTCCTGGTGACTAGATAGGTCCTAGAGCAGTGTGCTTGTGTTTGTAATTATTCACATACACAGAACAAATATAGATATAATTAATTAAATCCTGTTTCTTTACTCTTTTCATGTAAAACTGCAAATCTCTATCTGAATCCAGAAGCCACCCCAAAAATAACATACTGTCTAACCAAAAAGAGTTGTGCTTGAATTTTAAATATAGTAAGGAAAAACCCAGTACTTAGACACTTGTTCTAGCTGTGTTACAGATGCTGGCCTTTTGGATACAAAATTCTTGGAGCTGCTAATGGCTGCAGATGATCAAATTACTTAGAAAATTTCTGTTCCATGTATTTCCCCTGGTAAATGCTTCTAGTTTTCCAAATTTGACCCATAGCCCTTCGTTGATTCAGCCATCTGCCTAACTTATGACCACTGCTATTTCTCTCTCAGAGGCTACTTCTTACTTCCCTGAAACATACCCTCTGATTTTTGTGGGATAGTTTCTCTTCAATTGCTTGTTTCCCTAATCACTTCCACCCAAATATAGACACAGAACTGCCTGTTATCCACAATGACAGTGGCTTCACCTTTAGCAATACTTTAAAGCGAGAGATGACCCAAGGCAAACAGAAGAATACACACAGAGCGGAATGTACAGATGCTATCGGATGGAGCTTCTCTAACAGCCTATAAACCCACAGTCACAGACACCACCATGCTTTGTGACAAAATACAACTTATCTTCTCCTGATAGAAGTATCTTTAGGGGAAGCCGGGATGGCTCAGTGGGTTAAGTGCTCACTTTGCAGCGCCGGGGACCGGGCCCCAGCCCTTGCAAACTCATGTGCTGAACTGGGGAGCACCCTCAGCTCAGCTCCCTCCCTGTCTCTCTCTCTCTCTCTCTCTCTCTCTCTCTCTCTCTCTCTCTCTCTCTCTCTCTCTCTCTCAAAAACAATAAATAATAATAATAATTAAAAAAAAGAAGTATCTTTAAATGTGCCTAAGAAACCTTTTGTATCAAACTCTTCTAAAAAGTTTTTCTGAGTTAAATGGATATGCAGTAAACAACACATTTAAAGTGTACAATTCAATGAGTTTTGACATAGCTAGACTCCCATGAAACTGTCAGCATAGTCAAGATTTCGAGTACATTCTTGTCATGAAGTTTCAGCTTAAATACCTCCTCTTTAGAGATTCTATCTCTGACTTTCCTATATAAAGTTGCCTTTTCTCAAGTACTCTGTGCCCCTTAACTTTCATTCCATTAATGGCTTTCGCTAATTCTCTTAAAATTTATATAGATATAGATAGATATGATAGTTTTTTCTTTAAGATTTATTTTCATTGTTTTGAGAGAAGGTGAGAGAGAGAGAGAGAAAAGGGGGAGGGCCCAGAGCAGTCTCCATAGTTGTACATCATTAGTTATGATGTAGTTTCATTCCACACAGGACAGGAACCAAACCTGGGACCTCCCACATGGGAGGCAAGAACCTTCATTGCCAGGATCAGCAGATACCAGTTGTGCCACAGTTCAGCGTATGGGTCTGCATGGGCCAGGGCCGGAATCAGACGCCAAATCTCACAATAGCAAGGCTAATACTCTACCTGTTGAGTTATCCCAGCATACCAATAGTTTCTTCGTTTATATTCTACTATCTTCTATTAGCATGTAACTCCAGGAACAGAGATACTACTTAGGAGAATGTCACATACATATTATGGGCTCAATATAAATTTGTTAAACCCCAAACATCCTTCTTTAAGAATCACAAGATATAGCATCAAATTGTCCCTGATTGAAGTCTATAGCCTGGCATCCCTGCTATCATTTCTCATCCTAGGGTTTTGAGAGTGATAAATATTTTCTCTGTTAGGATGTAAACTTCATGAATTTCTACCTTTTCATTTCTGCATCTCAAGATCTTATTACTTTAGTTATGTGCTTAATTGAATTAAGCATTCAATGAATTAGTTTTTGAATTACCTACTTTCTCTGTGTAATGCTCATTTCTGGATAACAAACTGACCTTACTCTCTGATTTCCAGCACGGTAATGTCATACACAAATTACAAAGAGACACTACTAATTTTCCACTCTCTAGATTATCTAGCAAATGCAGAATATCGAATCTTCAAGCCAGTTGTATTTTGCTCAATACTTCTGTCTTTTTGTCACTGTTCTCTGGTGAAAGAAAAATTACTTCTTTTGAGTCTTAGCTCTTTGAACAAACTTTTGCAAATGAACACAGTTAACTTCTGAGAAGAAGACATTTTATAACAAACTTATTGATGTTAATTGCTACTTAGAAAAGGAAAAAAATATTTTAAATTGCAGCTTTCTAATAATGGCTCATGCTTATATAGTGCTTTCAAGGTATGTCACTGTGTAATAATAACTCATGCTTATATATTGCTTTCATTGTATAAGGCACTGTTATAGGCTAGACTCCCATGCAACCATCAGTATAATGAAGATTTCTAGTGCATTCTTATCATGAAAGTTTCAGCTTCAATGCCTTGAATTTCAGCTCAGCCTCACTGAATAAAGCATGCACAAATAGCCTTGAATGTATATATAATTCAGTTTTTTAGAAAGTTGTCAAGAGAATGTAAAGCAGAAATAAACTTGAATAAATATGGTGCTAGGACAATTTGGAATCTATATGCAGATGGTCCATACCTTACACAGTATACAAAAAATTAACTCATAACGAATCATAGATCTAAACACAAAACTTAAAACAGCAAGATTTCTAGAAAAAAAATATTCCTTAGGCACAACAGAAAAAAACAAACAATTTTGATACATTTAAATTTAGCAAAATTCTGAAGGTGTTCTAAAGATATTGCTAAATTATTAAGATGTAAAACATATTCTTAAATATTACCCAGCCCTTTCAGTCCTAGGTGTTTTGTCAAGAGAAATAAAAGCATGTGTTCTTCAAAATTTTGTGCATAATTTGTTTATAGCTTTTCTATTTGTAATAGTGAAAAACTGAAAAAACATATATACCATTAATATGTAAATGAATAAATTTTGTATAAAAGGAATAAACTAGTTACTGACAGAATAGAGATGAATTAATTAGACTCTTCTTTTGCCTCCAGACTTTATTATAAACTTAACAAATACATTTTAAAAGAACATAAAAAATGTAAACTGATCTCTGGCAACGTGAATTAAATCAGAGATAGCCTGAGGATGAGGTATGTCAGAAGGCAGAAATTATCAAGGGCAAGAAGAAACTTTTGGGGTTGGTGGACATGTTAAATATCTAGTTTGTGTGTTAGTCCCAGGTGTATACAGCTGTCAAAACTGATAAAATTGCATACTGGTACTTTAAATATACCCAGTTTATATCATGTGGATTCCTTCTCAATAATTAGTTACAGCACTTGAATGGCTTGTACTCCTAGAGTTCATCGAGACAATTTTTTTTGTTTGTTTTTTGTGGAAAAGTTGTGGGCCACCTGTGAGAGGGTCCCTCTCTCTTTGAACACGTTTATTCCATTGTTCTTGTCACTTTCTGAAGCAGTTCTGGAAGCCCTCTTTCATGAGTATCTGTAGTTGTACTGTTGTGGCTGCCTTGATGTCCTGAATCAATTCAAAACACTTACCTTTCATGGTAGTTTTGTCTTTGGGGAAGAGCCAGAAGTTGCAAGGTGCCAGATCTGGTGAATAAGGTTGGTGATGACAAACTGTAATATAATTCTTTGACAGAAATTTATGTGAATGTATTGTTTCTAAGCCATGATTTACAGCACACTTAAAACAGACCTCTCAACCATTAGCTCACAATCAACTGATTGCACCAAATAAGTTGAAACGTGTCACATGGTGTTAATAAGAAAGTGCGATGTGCCCCTTCCTGTATTGAAGATTCCCTTGGATGGCACTCAGCTATAGCACTCACTGTCACTGTGTTTTTTGATCATACCTCATATGTAAATTTTATCCGAAGTTTAAAAACAATGTACATTTTTGTGTCTAAATACTGTCATGTAGTTTATATTACGTTTTCTTTTTATAAGACTAATGTCAGCTACATGACTTTTCAAAGAAAATATTTTAGCAGCTCTCCCATCAAAGATTTCTGGTAGGCTTTTAAAATTCTCCATTATGTATCTGTTACAACCAATGTCTGGGTTCCCCCTGCCCAACACATATGTTAAAACCATACTTCCCCTCCCCCTCCCTGCCCTCATTGTGTCAATATTTGGAGATGAAGCCTTAAGTGATTAAGGTTACATGAGATCATGATGGTACAGCCCAGATATAGTAGGATAAATGTCCTTGAAGAAGAGACACCAGAGAGGTTCCCCCTCTCTCTCTGTCTTCAAGTGCCACAGAAAAAAGGCCACGTAGGGAGGCACTAAGAATGCCATATTCAAGCCAGGAAGAGTGTCCTCACCATATCCCAACAATACTGGCACTCTGATCTCGAACCTCCAGCCTCCAGAAATGTGAAAAAAGTAAATTTCTGTTGTCTAACCCACCAGTCTATTATACTCTGTTATAGCAGCTGAAGCAGACTAAGATATTTTCCTTAAAACTCCTGTCTTTTTTTTTTTTAGCAGATTCCACATCATAGCATTCTTTCGAACAAATACATCTTCTGTCCTGCCTCTCTCCTTCCCTGAGCCCTCAAGGTTTCTAAGTCATCTTCTAAAATTTCTTGCTGTGCTGATCTGCTTGATATAAATTCTCTTTGGTCCTATCTGTTTTCAAATCAGTTTATTTAGCTTTTGTTTTTGAAGGTTATTTTCAGTGGATGGAGATAGGGTGCCTTGTTTCCCCCCAGAATTTAAGATAAGCATTTCATTGTCTCTGGACTCTCTTGTGTCTTATAAGTAATCATCTACATTTCTTAGTAATTTTTCCCTCTATTTTATGTATTTTCTTCTCTGCTTGATTTTTAAAACTCTCTTCTTTTTGTTTTCAACAATTTATGATGAGCTTAGGCACACACACATACACACACACACACACACTCATTTGGGCTCCACTGAGCTTCTTAGAACTATTTTTTCTCACTTTGGGAAAATCTGGGCCATTATTTTCTTATTCTTGCTATACCTTGTGCTTTCTCTGCTTCTTAACCTTTGGTTCCACATATTTTAAATTGTTTGATTTTTGTCTCCCATACTCTGTGTATTATTATCAATATATCAGTTCTTAGTGCCACCTTTTCTACAAGGAGAAGAATAAAGGACGTGTATGTATTTGATCGATAGTCACACCATGCTAATCAAAACATGGTATGCTTGTATATATGTGTTGTCTTCCGCTGAAGAGACAGCATACATACAAACACATGTTCAATGTATCATAATTATTTCCTGAAAAGTCACAAAAATTTTTCAATTTTTTAACTGTGTGTATATATGGAAGTATTTGTATACTTTCACTGCTAAACATTCAATATCAATTGGTAAACTGTCGACAGCACACTGGAGACAATTGTGTATAACATATACCCCACAACCAATGCTGATAACCGGCCTCTTCACACACTGAATGGGGATTAGCAATGGCCTCTCGAATTTTCCGCCACTGCAGACAAGCAAGGGGTGGTGTGTGATCATTGCTAACTCAAGAAGCCTCGCCCTGACTGGGTGAAATAAATGGAACTTCCTCTTTTGACACACTGGTAGTTTTACTGCATGCATCGATTAGCATAGAGCCTTATGATAAATAAACAAGCTACATTCAGTTTTCTTACAAAAATAATTAAAAACAGGATGAAATTGACATTTAATCATATGTGAAAATGACTGGATGGTTGGGACATATGAAAACAAAAAACAATGGTACTGCCCGTTTAAAACGGTACATATAGTAAACCTAGAAATGGGATGAAACTGAAAACAAACATAAACACATACCTGTGCAAAATTGGATTACATAAAATTTCCATTTTAATTAGCAAAGTTTTTAAGAGTTCACTGAAAAGAGGAATCCAGAAGAGCAGAAGAGGCCGTATGTGACAGACTAAATAGCATAACAGCTCGATGCCGGCTGGCAATATATAAACAAGGTAACCCCAATAAATTGAAAGTTTAGACTCAATACTTTATTTTTATGCTCAAATATTACATTATATTTCCAGAAGCATTTCAATGACAATCTATACCCTTCATTTTAAGAGAACATTGACAAATACTGAATTCTAAGACACAGTCAATCACACTCTCAGTAGAAGAGAGGAAGGACAATATTTCAACCTACACATTCTTACCTTTCTGTGAAGACTGATACTCATGACTAAAGATACAATAAATCCTATTTTGTAATGCCTTTATTTCCACATGGCATACTTTCACTTGGATTTGAAGTACCTGTTTTGCAGTCTTACTTCTTTTCTATTGTATGAATTCAATATATATTTCTATGACTTTTGATTTACATTTAAGTGAGCTTTCAATTAAAATTATATTTGCCAAATAGACTCCCAAGTGTAAATATATTTTATTAACAGTATTAATAATATTGCATCTATAAACATTAAAACTAAGTGAATAGTTTGAATATAAAATGATTGTAGGTTTATGTGTTTCATATTCATTTCCTGTATTTAAAAAATATATGATAAATATCTGCTCAAATTTTTAATTTAGGGGAAGCCAGGATGGCTCATTGGGTTAAACACTCACTTTGCAGCCCCAGGGATTGAGGATCAAATCCCGGCCCTGGCCCCGGCCTCAGCCAGTGCGACCCATATGCTGAACTGGGGTGTGCTTCCCATACAGGAGGCCCTCAGTTCTGTTCTTGCCCCCTGGCTTGAGGGGGCGTGCCTCCCATGTGGGAGGCTCCCAGCCCAGTTCCTGCCCTGAGAGGCCCCTGTCCACCTGTGTGGAATGAACCTTGTTGAAAACTGATGACGTAAAACTAGGGAGACTGCTCTGGGCCCTCCCCCTTCTCTCTCTCTCTGTCTCTCTATGTCTCTGTCAAAAACAATAAACTAAATCTTTAAAACAAAATTTAATTTATTGTTTCCATATAGTACCCTTAATACACACATTATTTAAATATTTAAATATCAAATATGGTTCTACTCTAAAAGACCATTTTATTGCTTTTATTAGATATCTTTTGATTTTAATATTTGATACTTCACCTGTTCACCTACCACATGGATTATACTTTTTTAAAGAGAATTCAACTTTGACAGAATCAATATAGTTTTTGAAATCATATAACTTATATTAATAAATTTCAGAGGGCAATAATCAAATTATTTACCAAAAATCCAAAAGCTTCAGTGCTAAGAGAAGATGTCACTGGTCAGATTATTAAATAGCCTGAAAGCTTACTGAAATCGCAATTGAGATATTGTATAGCATTCCTATACAAAAGTGAAATATCTTATGCTTGTTCTTGAGTTGTATTCCTATCACAAATGAGCATTTGGGATTTCTACTTATTACAGAAAAACATATGAAGGATGGTTGGAAGTAAAATTTATTTTCACTTTCTCAAATGCACATGGAAACAGGAAAAAGTATTGCTTCAGAATTCTCTATTATGCATATTACAATTTCACAGTTGATTCTCACATCACTCATGTCACTATAACAGTGACTGCGCTACTGAAAACAGCCCTGCTGTAGAATTAAATCAGGTTGTTTACAATAATTTGCTGACTTTTTATCTGAATACAGTACTTTGTGGAACTAATGCTGACACTAATTCTGAATTTTCTGCTCTGAAATAACAATGATATAATGAAAAAGAAATCTAATTCTAGTGTGCATTTTGGATGCAAAGCACAAAAGACATTACAAAAAACTTCTTGATTGAAGTCTGTTTAAAAATGAAGCTTTTAGGAAAACTAAATATAGCTTCTTATCTATTATGCCCATGAATCTCTTATGTGATCAATTTTTTGTGGGGGGAGGGTGGAGCTTTTGATAAATGTTTGGCACAAAAAGAAATAAATATTTGCTTTCTATGAGTATAGACAAACATAGAAAATATATGTGTAAATTTAATTAGAACACTAACAGTGAATGTGAAACTATTTTATGAGGTACGTATACTAAAATTGTAACATTTTAGCCGTAACAGTATTTTCTCTTAATTAGTAGTGGCTACTTTTTAATTTAGTTGATGTTATAGCTCTTTGACCCTTGTTATCAAAATTTTAGTTACGTTTTAGCATATGTATTAAAATAAAAGCATGGAAAGAAAGAACACTAAACTTAAAAGACTATTATTGTCATTATTATTTCCTTTTATTAACAATTCTGTCATTTTGCTTAACGACTAAACTGAGAAAAATGAGATTTGGAGAAAATCTGCCAGCTGAACATTAGCACGTTCACAAATGTCAAAGGAAATCAAACAGCTTTCCAAAAAGAAGTGTAAGTCAGATTTAAAAAAGAACTCTAAGTAACACGATGTTCCAATTGAAATTGTTTTCTTGTAATTTTGTTCATCCCTCCAGCTGAAAAATTAGATATGTCCTAGTAGGCTCTCATGGGTTACTCAGTTGGAGATTCATAATTACTATATAGGATGGATGAATCATTTGGTTGAACTTTAAACTGTGTCCATAACTTAAAAAGAAATTTAAATTAAAATTTTTACTTGAAAAGATTCTCAAAATCTCTGAGCTTTGTTAAAATTTATATCTTTCTATTTTCTTTATAGGAAAATGAGTAATGAAACTTGATTTCTCAAATATGTGTTTTTTAGTATCTCTTTTTTCTTGAAACTATCTAGGCTCAACATGTAATAATTATTGACTTAACAAAATTATTGACTTTTCAAATTAGAACATGTGTGTTATCTAGTAGTGAGTTAACTTTTTGTTCCATATTTTCCTCATTTAAAGCTACAATGCTCAATGAACATGTTCAATTTATTCAAAATAAAACTAAGAAACTTCTATAGATCACAATATAACACAGATATTGATAAACATTATACAATAAAACTTGATTAGCTAAGATTCTATATGCATATAATTATGTTGTATATAAATAAATACTTTTATTTTGTTCCTTCCTATAGGTACAGTTTCTGTCTCTTTTTTCTGGATATTGTTTGTAATGTTTAGGACCTACATATTCTTGTTGTGCCCTGAGCCTCAGTGGGGTTGTAGTTGTTTTTTTCACCATTAAATATAATTTTATTAGTTTTCTACTTCTGTGTAACAAATTACCAGTAATTTAGTAGGTTAAATAAATACACTTTCATTGTCTTATGAGTATACTTCCCATTGGTTAGGAGGTGAGCATGGGTAAGTGGGTCTTCCTATCAGAATGGGCCTGAATTCAAGTTCTCAGCCAAGCTGCATTCCAGGCTAGAGGCTCCAATGGGGAATAATTCACTTCTGATTTCTGTTAAGCTTTTGAAAACTTTCCCTTCCTTGTAAATATATGAGTGAGGGCCCAGATTGTTTTGGCTGTTTACTGGAGGCTATCTTTGGGTCTTGGAGACTAGGTGTAGTTGCAAGTCAAGTGAGCTTCTCCATTCTATCTGCTTAGTACAGCAAGCCATCAAGGACAATCTCTGTCTCCAGAGTGGTACTGTGGGAAATTATATAACATAGTGTGGTAGGAGTGACATCCCATCACCTTTGCTGTATGCTACCGGTTATGCCTCATATCCTACCCACAAGTGGGTGGGAATTACAGAAACACAAATATACTGACATGTAAGAATCACTGGGGTTCATCCTACGGTTTCTTTCACAATCTTGCTAGCTGTAGGTTTTATGTAAATGTACTTTATCTGATTGACAAAGTCCTTTCTATTTCTAGTTTACAGTTTTTAATCATGAATGGATATTGAGTTTAATGAAATGTTTTTCTGTATCTACTAATGAGCATAACTTTTAACTTTTAATAAACGAATGAGGTAGATAAATAACATTGATTTATTTT
>PVKE010028943.1:0-20547 GCA_004027555.1 Craseonycteris thonglongyai | reverse complement strand
TTTTTTTTTTTTTTTTAAGATTTTTATTATTTTTTGATAGAGAGAGACAAAGAGAAGGGGGAGGGTCCAGAGCAGTCTCCATAGCTGACAGCATTAGTTTTCCATATAGTTTCACTCCACAGGTGGTCACGGGGCTGCGCAGGGCAGGAACTGGGCCGGGAGCCTCCCACATAGGCCCCATCAAGAATTGAACTGGGGGTACACCCCAGTCCAGCATATGGGTCCACCTGGGTCAGGGCTGGGATTCGATCCTCGGGCTTTGGGGCTGCAAAGCGACCACTTAACCTGCTGAGCCATCCCAGCTTCCTCTAAATGAAGAATTTTGAGTAATCTAGTTACAGATTTTTATAGCTTTGGAGAGACAGTATTCTGATACCTTCAAATAAATATGTACGGGATAATTGTTTATTGGCTAAAAGAAAGGAAAAAAGTATCTGAAGTCTTATGTTTTATGCTTGCAGCATATTTAGAGCAACTTTTATCACCTCCATAATGTAAAATATATAAGTATATTTTGAGATAACAGCGTTGGAAATAGTTAGCATATGCTGTTTAATTCAGAAATCTACTTTTAAATAGTTTATTTTATTAACTTACTTTTATTTACTTTGCAGCACTGTGCTGTGGCCTCCCTGCATCCCAAACGAAAACAAGTGACAGAATTGTTACTTAGAAAAGGAGCAAATGTTAATGAAAAAAATAAAGAGTAAGTGTAATTGCCAAAGAAGTTCATTCTTGAAGCGGAAATGTAATAAAAGTTAGGAATTACCTTTTCCTTTTCTCCTCCCCACAGCTTCATGACTCCTCTGCATGTTGCAGCAGAAAGAGCTCACAATGATGTCATGGAAGTTCTCCATAAGCATGGAGCAAAGGTAAGGCCCACATACCCAAAGAAAAGTGCCAGGCATGGCATTGAGCAGCTGTGAACTGCTTCAGGAAAATAGAGAGCAAATTAATTTTATAAAGGACAGTTAACATGTATTTGAACTCATCAATTCTCTTTTAAAGCTGATTTGCTGGCATTCTTCTATAAAGCAATGAAGTGTAGTAGCTATAGTTTTTATCTTTGAAATACATTTCAGCTTTACATTTTTTATGCTAATACTGGTATTTATTTAGATAGTCACATCAATGATGGTTTATCAGAAAATAATTTATGTAAATGATCAAAATATCGCTAATTATTTTAAAGAATATCTGTATTCCTTCAAACTGGTAATGATAATTTTCTCAAATAACCTCAACCCTAAACAATTTTAATTTGTGAAAAGGAGCAACGGGGGTGTGAGTGTGGAGGGACTGACTGTGACAAAGTCACTCATCTGATAACTTTTAGCATGTTGTGACATGTGTTACAAGAGGATATTTTTGAACATTATCCTAAATGGTAGAACTTTGATAAATACCAATGTTGAAAATCAGAGGGAATGACTATGACTGTCTTAGAGCATAAAGATGTTGTCTGGCTTTCTCATGCACTTTTAGCAATTAGTAACTTTTTTAGCAATTGTCATACTTGTGCCTTTTTTTTTTTTTTTATCAGTTTAAAGCAGGAGTGTCTAATCTTTTTGGCTTCCCTGGGCCACATTGGAAGAATTGTCTTAGGCCACAAATAAAATACACTAACACTAATGATAGCTAATGAGCTAAAAAAAAAAAATTATAAAAAAATCTCATAACGTTTTAAGAAAGTTGGTCCACATTCAAAGCCATCCTGAGCCACATGCGGCCTGAAGGCCACAAGTTGGACAAACTTGATTTAAAGATTTGTAATGACTCAAGTAGACAGTTGGTTTTCCATCCAGTAACAATTTTTCCCATTCTTCCTTGCTTCAGATAGGTCAGCAAGCATTTTCTTAAAAGTCCAGATAGCAAATATTTTAGGCTTTATGGGCCAAGAGACAAAGTTGAGGATTTTATGTTGGTACTTTTAAAGCCATTTGAAATGTAATCATTTAAAAATGAAAACCACTCGTGGCTTGCAGGCAGTACAGAGTAGTCAACTGTTTGGATTGACTCACAGATCAGAGTTTCCCAACTCCTGTAGAACTCTATTTGTTCAGATATGGGAACTTCAAGGAAGGCTGTGTCTGAAAACAGTTCTGGTGGTCTCATTCACCTTGCTAGTGACTGGTATAGGTATGGAT
The DNA here is from genome assembly GCA_004027555.1 of Craseonycteris thonglongyai. Lineage (NCBI taxonomy): Eukaryota > Metazoa > Chordata > Mammalia > Chiroptera > Craseonycteridae > Craseonycteris > Craseonycteris thonglongyai. The sequence continues at coordinate 18,400 of PVKE010028943.1, read as the reverse complement.
TCAAAAAATGTATCTGGCTCCGGCCCTGAGGGGAAGTCTGCTAGAAAAGGTTTCTTCTCCTTTAAAATAGATGTATACAAGTACACATAAAGTAAAGGGAAGAAAAGTATTTCATGGAAATGGTAAAAAATCTGGGGGAGCAATAGTTATATCTAAAAAAATAGACTTTAAAACAAAGATTATAATAAAAAAGAAAGGACTGGTAAAACACTCCATAAATAATCTGCTGCTATGATATCATTTACTGTTTGAGGAATTACATTGTCCTTTCATAATAAAATATATATACATTTACTAAAGCAAAGAATTTTGTGTTACCCTGATCTGTCTTGTACTTTAAGAACGTTTGGCTTTCAGAAATACTAGAATATAATACTATCTATAGAAATGAGTAAGATGCCATATATATATGTGGCTTCAGTATATGGTGATTCAAGGTTTTAGTTTCCAAGGGTTATCAATCAGTCCTCATCAAACGATTACAATTTTTTTAGCTAAAAAGTTTCTCTTAGGAATACTAGTAATCATTTATACAGTGTTCTATTTTTTAATTCATTCAGAGGACATTTATGAAGCTCTAGCAATGTCCTAGATATGTTTTTTCTTGGGGAGGGTGGGGTTAGAGGGAAAAGTTACATTTAAGATTGTCATAGTTATTGTTTTTAAATAGCTTACAATTTACAAATAGTAGCTAATACAGACCCTAATATTCGTAAGCACTTAGTAAATGTTAGTTACATCCTTATGAGACATCTTAGGAGATAAAAAACTTAGTTCTTATTTTGACAGGTATGTCCAAGGGAAGAAATGTGAAACAGAGAGAGAATAGCCGGTAGAGAAATGAGAATGCAGAGTGCATGATGGAGTTGCACTCAGGATCACCCCTTCCAAAACAAAGAGAGGGAGAGGAACAAGAAATATTAACTTAAATAACTTAGTGAGTGGTGACTTGCCCAGTATTTCACTCCATGAGTACATATACCAGAGTGAGTGGTGGAAGTCAATCTTCTGTTTTCTGTATTGCTCTCAGTTCCACCTTATATAAGGGCTGTCTGGAGGGTATCCAGCCATGTATAATAATATGAAAAATAGAGGCATTTATGGCTGGATTTTCTCCAGACAGCCCTTGTATATTTATAGAGAGGACCTCTTCTTGCACATAGTGTGCTTTTAGTGTTTAAAGGTATTTTATGCACTTTATCTGCTGTTTAGTTGTTCTACTCAGATACTGGAGGTAAAACTGACTGGTGTTGGATTTACCGAGAAACTTTCCATCTGTCTCTACCATTGCATTGCTAAGGTGTTTTCAAGGATAATCTTAACCAAAGGCAATATTTTACCTTTTACAATGACTTTGGAAACTAACATGTTCATAAAGTGAGACTCCAGGCATTGTAGGATGGACAGGAAGACAGTCATTCAGGGCAGGGAAGGTGTGTTATAATTTTCAATAAAATGGTCAGGGAAGGGTAAATTAAGAAGATGGTATTTCTTTAGAACCAGTGAGAAAAAAGTGCATGAATGATCTGTGGCATTTTCAAAAAGCTTTGACAATTAATTTTTCTCATTAGAATTCATTTGCTTGGATATAAAAGGGAACAAAAATTGATGCTTAATTCCTTGTGCCCACCCAATGATTTTTTCAGATGAATGCACTGGACACTCTTGGCCAGACTGCCTTGCACAGAGCTGCCCTAGCCGGTCACCTGCAGACATGCCGCCTCCTGCTGAGTTACGGCTCTGATCCCTCCATCATCTCCTTACAAGGCTTTACAGCAGCACAGATGGGAAACGAAGCAGTGCAGCAGATTCTGAGTGGTGAGTTGAAAGGGATAACCATTGCATTCTTGTCTTTCTCCTCCACGTCCACTGATAACACAAACTTCTTATTTGAAGTTGCTCTTGGAATGTATTTTTATTGTTGCTGTTTGACATATTTTCTGCCTGTCCTTGCTTGTAGTTTATGCTGTGGCCTGCGCATTAGCCTTTTAGTGAGGTGACATGGGTGTCATGACAAGGAGGCACATACTATCTTTAATGTTTTTAGTTTTAATTTAAAAACGTGACTCATGTGTTATGATCAGAGGTTAGTTAAAAACCCATATAAACAGTGTGGAATTATGGTAGATCTAAAATCTATCAAGTAGAGAAAATTACAAAGCACTCATATGATGTAGTGATCTTTAATTAATTGTTCTTACACGTGTTATATTCTGACCTATGTTTTGTAATTCTTAACTTCATTGCACTTTTATGAAATTAGCTTGTCTTTTTCTGCTTTAAATACAGTTATTAAATATGGCTGAGTATTACAGTGCTAGACACTTAGTTTATTGAAGAAGATAAAACTGATAAAAACACAGACACTAGTTTCCAAAGCCCAAAATTAAGCCAAATAGCACTGTCCACCTAGTGAAAAGTAATGAACTTAATACAAAAGAAATTTAATAAAATTGATCCTTTCTTATTTCTTTAATTTTATTGTGGATATATCTACTCTAGAATGACATAACAAACGAAGAGTAAAATGGAGAAAGCAACAGACTAGAAATCTGCAGTCCTAGTTCCTTTTCCTACCTATAATCCAGTAGTTCTTTACTCCATCAGACACAGTGCCCCATTTTTATTATGAATGTTTTATAATTTTCTTTTTTGTAATACTCTCCAGAAGTAAGTCCATAAATAATATGATCTAACTATACAGACACCTTGCAAAAAATCTATATTACATGTCCTAACTATAATATAAAGGGGAAATGACAGTAAGTTACAATAAAATAATTTTTTAATTGCTATAATAGTAATTACTTGAGCTTTAATGGAGAAAAGAAAGCGTCTTCAATAAATGGTGCTGGGAAAATTGGAAAGCCACATGCAAAATAATAAAACTAGACTTTGTTCTGTCACCATACACCAAAATTAACTGAAAATGCATCAAAGACCGAAATATAAGATCTGAAACAATAAACTGCATAGAAGAAAGCATAGGTATTAAACTTATAATGAACCTTAGGTTTAGAAGATTTTTATGAATTTGACCATTCAAAGGCAAGAGAAGTAAATGCAAAAATAAATGAATGGGAATCTATCAAACTAAAAACCTTCTGCATAGCAAAAGAAACCATCAACAGAACACAGAGGCAACCAACGGAAAGGGAGAAGGTATTTGCAAACACTGCCTCTAATGAAAGGCTAATATCTAAATCAGTATTTTAAAACATTGTTTCAGAAGATTTGACATTTTTCTTTAGACCTGCTTTCTCTAGATCTGCTCTGTCCATTTGGTAGCCACTAGCTACATACGCTAAATTGAAATTAGTTAAAATTAAATAAAATTTTTAAACTTTTCATCAGTCCTATTAACCACATTTTAGGTACTGAAGAGCCACACATGGCTAATGGCTACTGTGTTAGACGACACAGATAATATTTACAGCATCATAAGACAGTATTTCTTAACAGATCTTGACATGAATTCTTCTGATTGTGCCCTCCAGTGTAGTTATTGTATTGCTTTTACCAAATCCTTTACAAAAGTAAAGATTTGAAGAATTATGATAACTAAATTAAGCATCAAAATGCCTATTTACATTTGCACTTTAAAATAAGCCACTTAGAGCCATTGCCAGTACTGTAGTCTAATACTAAAGAACCAGTCTACAGGAGATTTTTTTTTTAAATAGCAAACTGCCCTTCAGCCTTTGAACTCTAGGTTTTTTGTTTTTTTAATTCTGTCAAGCCAAAATAGAATTGGAGAAAGAATTAGAAGCCCATCTCCAGAATTTCTCTTAGATCTCAGAAGCATTCTTATATTTGCATGAAATTTTTGGTTAATTGTAAAGTTATGCCCTTTGCAAATCAGTCTGCCTCAAGACATGTGTGCCAATTTCAAGTAGTTCTTAGAATTCAACCATACTAATTTGCATCCTTCAAATTAGAAACTGAAAATATCCAAAATTCTCACTCTCTATACATAAACAATTGTCATGTTATTCTGTTGAAATGATAAACTAAAATAATAACTATAGAGATCCAAAGTTTCAGTGAGTTTTACCAACTGCCAGAATTGCTTTCAGAGAGACATAATATATACACCTGTAAATGTAATGTCATGCACAGTTAGAATGGAGACAAATGAGATGTGAAAGAGCATAATAAGGGCAACCAAAGCAAGAACTATGACTTGACATACACATTGACCCCAATATAAAATAGCATGGAAGTCATTTCAGCAAATGCTTTCTGAACTCCACGTTATAGGGAATATAAAGATAAGCAAGATTCGATTCCTTTCCTCAACGGTTTTACAAACTAACAAATGTAATAACCTCCCTTTTAAAGAAAATCATTATTGATATTTCAAAAATGTACTTCATTATATGAAATACTCTCTTTCTTTTAATCTTAACATTTTATCTGCTATTATTATGACTAAATTGAATACAGTTTCTCTTCCAATGAAGAATTCTCATGACATTTTGTAAAAGCCTCTCTCCTGAACGAAGCACTTCAGACTAGAAAGAGGCAAAGCATTTCTTCTGAAATCTAAAACCTTTCTTAGCATCACTTGATCTTCCCATTTGGACAGTGGACTCAAGAAAGATATCGCTGATCATAAGATAATGTGATCTCAAATCTGTAAGAGAACTAAAGCCAGCACTCACTTTATAGGTATAAAAATTAAGCTAATTAAGTGATTTATTTGCCCATTATCACAGTAACTAGAGCCCAGTCTGAATCCAGGTCTTTTGGACTTAAGTACTTTTCTGTGTTAATGCGAGTATGTGTACACGTGTGCCTTATAAAAGCCACACTTAATATCCATGAATATACTTTGAATGATAGCGTATAGATTGTTTTCATTAAAATCCTTTTTATTTGGGCCATAATTTTTGGCTTGTTTATATTGGATTAATCAAAATATCTTGTTTATAAGGCTCATACTTGTAGACTTAACTTGATTTAATTATACTACTTAGCATTTGTATCACACTTAGAGTTTTTATTTAATTGCATTTCCCTGAAGCCATTCAATAAATGTGAATTAAATAAATTTCTGTATTTAGTAGGCCTTTTTTGTACAACTGATTATATTTTCTAAGATTACTGAAAGATGTTCTTGATCTCATGATCCTCTATGTTTCTTTATTCTCCTTTGACAAGTTTTACTAGAAAATTTGAAGAACAGAGTAGGAGGAGTAGAGAATGACTTATGTGTATTGAGATTTATTTAAATTTGGCTTTGGATGATATATATAGATTGAAATAAGAAACCACTATTTCTTATCTGAAAAATTTTGAGAAAAACACCTATCTTAGCTTTCAGAATCTGGTCCCTTAATCTTTCTCTTTGCATCTACCACACAATTTCCCCTTCTTACCTACTTTATGATTCCTTAAAAACTAGCAATAATCTTTCTTTCCTTTTATGCAGAAAGTACACCTATACGTACTTCTGATGTTGACTACCGACTTTTAGAGGCATCTAAAGCTGGAGACTTAGAAACTGTGAAGGTAAGTGCTTTTAAAATTTGAGCAGCACTATTGAATCTTTGCTAAGCAATTCATTTTAAGCTTGTGAAACTACTCAAATCCAAACAATGAAAGGGATGAGCAGAGCAGATCCATAAATAGAAAAGATCTTTTAACCATAAAAGATTTCCTAGTACGTACTTTAAGTCCATTAAACCATTTTTTAGTCACTTTTCTTCTGGTTATGTGAAAGCGCTTTTATTTTCACTTATATTAATTGAAGTACCGGTATTATTTTTTGGCTGCATTCAAACATTTCTAAGCTAATTCAAGCCCAAACAATAGTACAATAATGTTTCAAACAGTGTTTCTTGAACTTTTCCAAGAGATTCTCACATTTTCTCTAGGAACATATGATCCTGGAACCATTTTGGATTTATTTATATGCAGAAGATGGATTTTCTTTTCTGTGTAATTCTGTTTACCAAGAAAATTTTACCAATTTAGTCTTGTGGCGTTACTTATATTGCCTTTTTTCTAAGAAAGGCTAATTGCAATATTAGTGTTGACTGTCACACAAGAAGTGACTTAAAACTATGTCACTTCTTTTCAAACAAACTCTATTTTTGTGATTTTTAGTAAACTAATTTTAGCATGCTTGATGACATACACTGATTGAAAATGATAGTTAAAATTTTTAAAGCTCTGTTGCTTAGAAATTTTATTTTTGTTTCAATATATGGTCACTTCCATCCTCTCATCTTACTATAACATCTAAGTTATTTGAAGAAAAATAGTAAATTTAAGTTGTAATAGCCACTGGGGAAAAATTTTAAAGCTCTGTTAGACCTAAAATTATGTAATTTTTTCTTAATACTCTCATCATTTGAAGCACTCGAATTGCTACATATACCTATTATAATTAAATTAGTAGTTTATGTTTTTTGATATAAAATAACATTTGTTACTCCATTTGTTTTGTATATAATAGGCAAATATACTGCAGCTTTCAGATTTCCTAAACAGTCTCTATTCACAATAAAAGTCAACTATATTTTTATGAATGAAATCAAAGTGGAAGAACCGCACAAATTAAGTGAGAATTAAGCCAGCTAAATTTCTTTCTCTAGAGGATTTAGAAAGGATTACGGTAGAAATTAGGTATTAGAAGAAAAGGCACACACTTATAGTTTGGTGGTTACCTGGAGAAGGGGGGAGGAGCGGGGAGGGAGAGTTGGGGGGGTGAGGTGGGAGTGGACACTGGATATATATATGGTGATGGAAGGGGAGCTGATTCTGGGTGGTGGGCACATTATGCGATGCATGGGTGATATGATGTGGACTTGTACATCTGGAAACTGTCTAATTGTTGCCAATCAATGTCACCCCATTAAATTTAACAATAAAAAACAAACAAACAAAAAAAAAAGAAGTAAAGGCTATTTGCTGAGTAACATATCTGAAATATGAAAAGCAGGTAGGAAGGATATAAAATGCTTTGGCATTCAAAAAGAAAGTGAATCAGAATAGAAAATAAATAAAGAACTTCCAAGTATTAAAAATCAAACATTTAATAAGCAGAATGTGCTTTTATTTTTGTAACTTGGCAAAAATCAGTTATGTATTTATTGATGTCTATTTAATTTTATTTTTTGATTCTCTAATTTATGTGTTAATGTAGCCACGGACTCACTTGTCATGAAAATATAAGATATTAGACCTTACCAGATGACAGTGGCTTTTCAGAATTTAAAATCTGGTGCTTTTCCATATAGAGTTGATGAAATTATAAGTTCTCCTTTATATTGCCCACACTTCCTTCTGTCATGTAAAAAATTGTACTACCACTGTGAAAGCCACTACTTAGTACATAAGTAAAAACAGATACCTTCCAGGTTCTTACCATTTTAATAATAGCTCATTACAGTGACAGGCATGGCAGCAAGATTGTCAAATGCTTGGGAAGCCTTTGCTATTATAACTTTCAGCCTATGAAATACCACTGTTTTCTCAGCCTTTTTTGACTTTTCTTCTTTTCATTGCCCTTCTTCTCATTACTTCCCTAAATTTCTGTAATTGAGAAAGTAACCAACCATATAGCAAAAAGATCAAGAGATTAAATAAAACTAGGTTTGAGTCTTTATTCTACCCCTAACCAACTCTGGAAAAGGATGTCACTTAACCTCACTGAGCCTTGGTTTATTGATTTGTAAAATGGAAATAATGAAAATAATCAGCTTCACAGATAATAATTCTCTCACTGAAAGAATATGAAATTTTTTATAAATTGTAAATTATTGTTCAAATATTTTTAATATTACTGTAATTCATCTGTCACCACTGGTGATGCAGCCTGTTGGTCCTTACTTTGCATCCTACTGCTTTGTAATCAAACCAAATGAAACATATGCTGAAATGGTAACATCCAGAGGAGACAGGAGAGATTTGGAGGGCACAGCTGAAGGAGAAGAAAGTAAAGACACAATACTAGCATATGATTAGAATCAGTTTGACTTGTGGAGTTAGACATTTCCCCAAAGACCAAGTAAAGCGCTGTGAACTGAAAGGCTTTGTAAAAGTAAGTGGATCAGAGGGCCAAGTGGGTGGCCCAGGCACTATTAGTTTTTCCAGAACCTTTTGCTTGGTCTGAGAAGACAGGAATTCTGGGTAGTTGTGCAGTCCACCAGGGTTGGTGTCATTTGAGCAAAGAATAGCTAAGAGCATGCTAGTGCAAGCAGACATGCTGTGACAAGCAGTCTCAGGGAGGAAAGCCTTATAAAGATTAAAAATAGGAAGGCATCAGTTGCCTTGCAAATGCTTATTTATTATGGGTTTTCCTTTTTGATTAAGATTTTAGCCAGAAGTGCTGAAAATATTAAACTACTCTTGTAAACAGTATTTGTAGGCACTGTAAAACCAAGCATAGTTCTGATTTTTAAACATCACTTGTATTAGCTAATCTTTGGAAATAAATATTCATTAGAAAATTACAATTTATCCTAGATGCCTGCAGTATTTTGGAGCAAAGTCTGTGAATAAGTATAAATGTTCTCTTTGTGTTTGTCTCTGTGTGTGTGCTATAAAAGCAACTTTGCAGCCCTCAGAATGTGAATTGCAGAGATTTAGAGGGCCGGCATTCTACACCCTTACACTTTGCGGCAGGATATAATCGTGTGTCTGTTGTGGAGTACCTTCTACACCACGGTGCTGATGTCCATGCCAAGGACAAAGGGTACGTGTTAGAATTTAGCCGTTTTGGGATTCATTGTCTTGAGACTTAAAAAAACTATGTTAATAATTTTGAAGTCTTTGATTCTTTCCCCTATTAAAAAAAGTAATGCATGTTTTATAAAGTTCAAAACATAAGTATGTATAGTATAGAAAGTGAAAATTTCCTGTCACCCCACCTCCTAGAGATTACAACAGACATTAAAATTTCATTGTGATCCTCTCGATTTTTAAAATGCATATACCAGTGTGTACGCTGCTGTGGTTATGGTGGCTGTTTTAACATAAATGATGATGTCATTGCAGACAGTCTACTTTGCAATTTTTTTTTTTCACCCAGTAGTATATCTTTAATATCTCTCCATGTGAGTACTTAGTAGTTCATCTCATCCTTTTAACAACTGTATGGAGTATTCTATTGCATTGTATGAATGGATTTATTTGTCTGTTTAACTACTGAAAATATTTAACCTCTTATAAAAAGAAGTCATCTATCCCAAAGTCATCAGTATTAAGAGAAACAATTTTATTTTTTACTAATTCAGATATTCTGTATTTTTATATTTACTAAATTATTTTATCTAGACAGAGTTTTTTAAGTAGCAATGGAAGCTACTTAGAAATACAAGAAGGCAGTTTTAACTGAAACGTGCTTTCACATTCTGAGTTAACTTCCTATCATCTCAAAATATAAAAAGCAAGCACCTTTCTGTACAGTTACATACCAGAGTGCTGTAGAATTAAACTGCATAACTTAGACTTCAATTAACCATTATGGATTTAGTTATCTCCTAAAAGGGATACAGCAGACATAAGTATTCAGTAACATTATCAAAGTACTTTAGTACCATTGGAGAACAACCAACATTTGTTTCGATTGCCCATTTTAGCACTAAGTATTTTGATCTCAAAACATTTCAAAAATTTAAAAAGCACTAATTGCTCTAAATAAAAAGGCACTTGCACCTAATTTGTGCCATGTCTCAAATACAACTTAAACTTATTCTTATATGGACCCTTTTTTTTAATGGAGATTCTCTTTTTTTTTTTTCTTTTTTCTTTTTTTTGTCCTTTTAGAATGTCAGCTGCCTTCTAATCAGAATTTAGAGTCATTTCAGAATAGTTTGGTCATAATGAGGTAGCCAGATTTTCTCATCTGACTAGAGTTTATGGTTGATGCCTTTATTTTCCTTACTGAATACTGAAGTTTCTGTATCACTTAGATTTTGAGTTTTTAACACTTGGCACCTAAATATTTAAGCCTATGCATAGGAACCAAAAATAATAAAAAACAAAAACAAAAAGTAGAACGTGCCTAAATAAATAAGCTAAATGGAGTTGTGCATTTTATAATTAAGCATGTAATTTTCATTAGGAAAGCCCAAGTGGAAGAAAATCTAACAGATGAAAACCGAATTATTGATTAGTTATTCATGAAATGACTCTGTAGTTTTGCTTTATATTGCCAGAATGAAATCTGTATTAAAAGTATTGTAATGGAACCTTTTTCTATAGATATGTGTGTGACGCACATGCACATGCACACATACACACACACACACACACTCGGCTAGGAAGTATCCATCCATGTAATATGAAAAATTGAGGCATTTATGGCTGGATTTTTTTCCGGACAGCCCTCTTGTGTGTATATGTCAATATAATGAGAATGGTTACATGGCTGAATACTTTCCAGACAGCTCTCATGTATGTGTATGTATATGTGTGTGTGTGTGTGTATATATGTGTGTGTGTGTGTGTGTATATATATATACACACACACACATATATATATATATATATATATATATATATATAAATCTATTTTAAGGGTAAGGATTGCTGTGAAACTTATATCCATCACCAAGAAAGTCCTTAGAATGAAAGGGACATTTTTTAAATTTTTAATCCTAATTTAGAAATGAATAACTATATGTTCAAGACCAGAGTTTTTTTCTTTTTAAGTGTTTAGTATAGTCATTGCCTTAGAAGAAATATATTATTTTTATTATATGTATGTAGCATTTAACTTGAAGATTTGTTATATGTCTCTAAAATAGTTGTCTTTTGTTTAGCGGCTTGGTGCCCCTTCATAATGCTTGTTCTTATGGACACTACGAGGTAGCTGAGCTTTTAGTAAGGCATGGGGCTTCTGTGAATGTGGCCGACTTATGGAAATTCACTCCTCTACATGAAGCAGCAGCTAAAGGAAAATATGAGATCTGCAAGCTTCTTTTAAAAGTATGTAACTTTAAAAATTATAAAATATAAAGTATATTTTGGTTAGTGTAAAAAATTATATTGAAGTAAATTATTAAGTACAATAAGTGCTGTAGAGACAGCTTCCATTTTCCATTTTGGAGAGATGTATAAGTGTGATATAACACTTATGCAGCTTTGATTGAGTAGTGTCTGAAGTTCCTTTCAGAACTGATTTTATTATGTTCAGTTTATCACCATTCATCAAGGTAGGTTTTGGAAAGAGTTGAATTACTTTGCATTACTTATCTAGTACTATTAGTATCAGAAAGCATCTGTACAAGGAGGAACAAGATTTTTAATCAAGTTTGACTTTTTTCCTTACTATTTTGTTATTGTTAAATTCATTTTTCATTACACATTATTTAAAAAGATACACCTTATTAAAAACTTTATTTTAATATCAGATTTTTATTAAAACATAATATTCATAAGGTGATCTCTAAACAAAGCTATTTATGTAAATTTTGGACATATACATCAAATAGTAGAAACTATTACGTAGTTAGATGAAACTAACTCAATAATTTTGTGATATTTTTTAAAGAATACGAAAAGTGGCCAGGCAATGTATATACCGGTATGTAGTTTTCTCTGTGTGTATTTTTTAACTACAGAAAAACTTGTCCTGGTTAAATGTAAACAAAATTCTTCTACCTCTTTTATGGTATCACATATGTTCTTATGAATTTTGAGAATATAATTGTATTGATAATTCGTTTTTATTATCACTGGTTAGTAAGAAGTAACTTCCAAGTCACTGTGAATCATTGTCTAGCTTGGTTTATTCCAGATTTCTCCATGAGCTAATACCAAACTATCAGGCCCATACTAAAGATTCTTGACTTTCATTTATTTTATAGTTATATGTGATTAAACTTTTAAAATCAAATTAATTGTTAATATATTTATGCCTAATTTTATGATAGGTTTTAAGACTTACAATGAAAATATTTTAATTACTCAACTTTCTTATTATTGACTGCATTTATAATGATGTATTATTTTCTACCTGTGTGTCTTCTTCTCACTTCTTTTTCATGATATTCTCTGAATGTGTAATTGAAATCTGGTCAAAATTAACATTTTTAATGGAAAAGGCCATTTTTAAAAGGAAAAGAGGGAAAGTCAGGATGGCTCAGCCAGTTAAAGTGCTCGCTTTGCAGCCCCAGGGTCTGAGGAGTGAATCCTGGCCCATGAAGACCCACATGCTGAACTGTGGTGTGGCCCCCAGTTCACTTCTCGCCAGGGCGAGCTTCCCATGCAAGAGGCCCCCAGTTGGTTCTCATTCCCCCGGTTTTGCTCCCAGCTTTCAGGAGCATGCCTCCCATGTGGGAGGCCCCAGCCTGGTTCCCACTCAGCCTCCCCCCCGCCCCGGTGTGGAACGAAACCATGTTGAAAACTGAAGACATACAACTATGGAGGCTGCTCTGGGCCCTCCCCTTTCTCTCTGTCTCTTTCTCTCTTTCACTTTCTTTCTCTCTGTCTCTGTCTCTCTATCTCTGTCAAAAACAATAAATAAAAAAATTAGGAAAAGACATTTCCTAAGACAGCTTGGAGGCTAAGAAAGTATATCAGGTGACATGTAAAGAAGTACTCAACACCTTCCCCACTTCACTGTCACCATTGATCCGGAGGCTTGGGGCTTTCATTGAGAAAGATACTATAGAAAATACATACCCATCTGGTTTTCTTGGTAGCATGGAGCAGATCCAACTAAAAAGAACAGAGATGGAAATACACCTTTGGATTTGGTAAAAGAGGGAGACACAGATATTCAGGACTTGCTGAGAGGAGATGCTGCCTTGCTGGATGCAGCCAAGAAGGGCTGCCTGGCAAGAGTACAGAAGCTCTGTACCCCAGAGAATATCAACTGCAGAGACACGCAGGGCAGAAACTCAACCCCTCTGCACCTGGCAGGTAAGCATCACCAGCACTTCAGGTCTCAGTCCTTTCTTTGATACCAAACTCAGATTACCAGAAAATGAAAGAAACACTGAGCATAAAGCGTACTATTTAGTAAAATGCTTTTGATTCACATAATTTTATATAATTTCTTGTGAAGCCTCTTAATTATGTGATAATAGTGTTAGCTTATAAAACAAAAAGTATTAAACTTTATATATATATATATATATATATATAAATTTTTTATTTTTCTTTTAAGCTGACGTGTTTGCCTTTTTTCATTCTAATAGCAGGCTATAATAACCTGGAAGTAGCTGAATATCTTCTAGAGCATGGAGCAGATGTTAATGCCCAAGACAAAGGTGGTTTAATTCCTCTTCATAATGCAGCATCCTATGGGGTAAGCATGCTAAAATTCAAGTGTAGAAAACTTCAGTGACATTTACTGCTTTGTTAAATGTATACTATACATGAAGTAAGTCAATATCTAGCCAGCAGCATAATTTAGCACAATTGTAATCTTCTATATGGAGTGTTTCTAGCTTTCCCAGTTAATCCAAGGACCATGATTTCTGTGGCTTTCTGGTTCCTTTCACCATTATCTAGCATAATAATAAGTATATAATAGCTACTTGGTTAATACTTACTGGTACAGCTAAAAAAAATCTTAACTCTACCTCAAGTAGGTTTTAGAAACTAGAAGCCAGGAGGCTCCTTTTTAGGCATGAAAATTCTGATTGCTTATGTTTATCATCAACATTTTAAAAATATTCAATTACATGATTGAGCTGTTCGTATATATTGTTTCATAGAGTTTGAATGAGTTGCTAAAACCCTTCAGTGCAAGTCCAGAGTTATTCTCTCCAAGTACTATAGCTATAATCACCATGAGCTGAAAAACCAAGAGGGGTGTCTTGCACTGCCTGATGCCATTTATTGAAATTGACTGCCTGGAAGTCCCTAAGGCCCACTTGAGGCCTAATGAATCACACGGGAATGCGATGAATGCTCATGTGCTTGTCTGTTCATCCACCCAGTCCCCATTTGACTGTAAAAATCCATAGATGCCAGATTGTACATATCAGGGGTTTTAACAGTTGGAATCACTATTGATGAGGACAGTTTCTACATTTGCCAAAGCCTGACAAACTATAAGTAAAAATTAGTCACCATGATTGTCATATTCTCTCGCTCTCTTCTTCCTTGCCCTTAATGAGAATGGCCTCATCTTCTCATGCCTCCCTGCAAAAGCCAAGCATATTTCTCTTCTCCCTACTTCCTTCCCACCTTTCTTAAATTGAATTCAGGCCCTCCTAATCTTTTTACATTGTATTTGTCACTTAAAGCATTTTGTGTTGCAGGTGTATTCTGAAACCATATTAAGTGAACTGTTTCTCCTAGAAACATTCCAAGAACTCAGTTCCTTTTCTAGACTGTTAGTTCAATGCCTTGCTCATATGTTGTATAGAAAACTGAGCTGTAGTTTATTGATTGCATTTGTAAGCTTTAAATTTCAGTTAATATTTTTGCCCCAGTGTGTAGCTACTTAGAAGACTTAAGAATTGTATTTTTAGCATACTTGGGTAGTGATATACTTCCTCTTTATTGCTCTTAGTTGTTTCTCAGCAGATTTAAAAAGAATGTAACTGGTTTTTCCAAGCATAAACTATAAATTCAATATAAAAGTTTAATAATACATACCATATATATGTCATTTTACACACACATAATTTTCTTTGGACTATCTAATTTTGGAAGCCTACGCAAAGTAGTATACCAAATTATATTCCCCCGTTGCACATGAAAATAGAATAAAATTAACTATCAGAAACACAATTTAAATACCCTATTGCCTTACTAAGGAGAAGCTTGAAATTATTCCATGCTTTTGGGTTAACTGAACAAAAATAGCTATGCTTTTCAACATATATCCTTTGAATAAAGAGATAAATTACTGGGTTTTGTCTTAAGTGATTTTGATAGTACCACTGATGGTACCTATTTTTATCTTTTGTGTTAAGATCAATTTTATAATGATGATACATCATTCATAATTCCAAAAAGATAAAACACAGCCTATTCTCAAAAGCCCTAATCTAATTATGCTCCTTATTTTGTCTTTATATTGTCAAAGTAAATTTGGAAGCTTTATTAGAAGTTGTCTGATTTATATTTTTCTAATAAGGTTCCTTCTCTTGGTTTTCTGAAATTGCTTTTCCTAAAATTGAAGATTTGCATCCTGTTTTTAAAAGTGTAATACTACCTTTGAAAAAGTGCCTTTCCTTTTTGAAACGTCTTCATGATAGCAAAGACTGTCTTTAAGTAAAATATAAAGAAACATGCCCTAAATCCCTTCTTGGGATATTTCTGTCTTTCCCTCCCCAATCTGTTCCCAGTCTCATGAAAGTCAGCTTAAGATAAACTCAGTTATATTGTAGTTGAGCAACAGAATGAGTTAGAAATATTTTCTGAGTTAATTATCCAAAGTAATCAAGTTATGCCAGGATATATATTCATAAGAAATACAAATGTGCCAGTTGCACAAAATTATAGAATATTGGAACTGATGGATTTCAGAAGTACTTTAGTGGTAACCAAACTTGTATTTCTAAATGTGTTTATAAGAATAAAGTTTCCTGCCCTGGCCTGTGCAACCCCATATGCTGAACAGTAGTGCAACTGGTAACTGCCATTGGTGGTGGAGGTGCTCACCTCCCATGTGGGAGGCCCCAGTTTCAGTTCCTGCCCCATGCAGCCCCTTACCCACCTGTGTAGAATGAAACCACGTGAAAACTAATGATGTACTGCTCTGTGCCCACCTCCCTTCTTAATCTTTCTCTCTCTGTCTCTCTCTCACCATCCCTCAAACAATAAATCTTTTTTAAAAAAAGAATAAAGCTATTTTTATTATTTTAAAAGCCTAATCATTGAGTCGGTATTATCTTTGCATAGTCTTTAGCTTATTTTATAAGGACTTTTGGGAAGAAGCTGAAGCCTTTTGCTATGTAGAACTTATTATTGGAGAGAACTGACTGTCCTTGCAACTTTCTCCAAAGTTGTTTTTTCATGGTCCTGCCTCTCTTTAGTTCTTGCAATTTTTTTTTAAGATTTATTGTTTTTGACAGAGAAATACAGAGAAGAGACAGAGAGAAGGGGGAGGGCCCCGAACAGTCTCCATAGTTGCATATCATTGGGTTTTCCACATAGTTTCATTCCACAGGTGGGCGGGGCTGCATAGGGCAGGAACTGGGCCAGGGTCTCGCCCTGGTGAGAACTGAACTGGGGGCACTCCCCAGTTCAACATATGGGTCCGCATGGTCCAGGGCTGGGATTCAATCCTTAGTTCCCAGGGCTGCAAAGTGAGCGCCCAACCCACTGAGCCATCCCGGCTTCCCCAGTTCTTACAACTCTTATTGCCCCTCTTGTCTTCCACTCTTTTTTCCCAAAACACCGTGCTCAAGGTTTTACCCCCTTGTGATTATTTTTCTATATTCCTTTTCTTTTTTTTTTAATGGTTCAATTTCTCTTTTTTTTTTTTTTTGTTCGATTTATTTATTTATTTCTTTTGACAGAGGAGAGACAGAGACAGAGACAGAGACAGAGAGAGAACTGAACTAGGGGAGCTCCCAGTTCAGCATATGGTTCTGCACGGGCCGGGGCTGGGATTCGGTCCTCGGTCCCTGGCGCTGCAAAGTGAGCGCCTAACCCACTGAGCCATCCTGGCTTCCCCAAATATATTTTTATTTATTTATTTATTTCATTTTTGACAGAGAGAGAGAGACAGAGAGAGACAGAGAGAGAACCGAACTGGGGGAGCTCCCAGCTCAGCACATGGTTCCGCACGGGCCGGGGCCGGGATTCGATCCTCCGTCCCTGGCGCTGCAAAGTGAGCGCTCAACCCACTGAGCCATCCCGGCTTCTGTATTCCTTTTCTTAGAGAGCTGATTAATCAAGTAGCTACAACTATCAACTCCGTATTCCATTTTGTCATCCCCCTCGAGTCCCCACTCCCAAGTGCCAGGCACCTAGTTAGGTATTCAGTGAACGTTTGGTTGGTGGGTAGGTGGGTAAGAGAGAGTAAATGAATAAATAAATGATGCCTTCCTATCTGCACTGCAACCTTTTGTGTCAGACCATATACAGAACATCATTACTTTGGTACTTTACCTCAAAAACTACATACCCCAAGTGAACTTTACCTTCTATTTCTACTTTTAACGCATGATACTCAATTTCTAATAATTGTTCTACATTTGTTTTTTAATTTTCTAGACCAATTTTTTTTAAAGATAGTTATCTTGAATTTTCTTCTCTTTCTTCCTCTGTATTTAATTTGTCTTTCTAAAACTCAGTATTTTTTTCCTTCAGAGTTTCTCAAATTCAGTGCTTCTTTTTCATTCTTCTCTAACCATCACCCACGTTCAGGATGTCATCATCTCATGCCCAGATCAGTTGTCACTGTGTCTGCTGCTGACATTTCCTTCACTCCTAAGTCATTTTGGACATGACAGACTAATTTTTGCAAGATGTTTTGTTGTGTTGTGTTACTTTCCTAGAGGCTGAGGAAAGAACATTGAGAAGCTTTGTGGGGACTGTTTTAATAAATTGATCAGATTACAGTGGGTTAGAAGAGAAATGGAAAGATAAGAGAAGCAGTGGGCAGAGAATGCTTGTTTGAAAAGTTTGGCAGACAGGTTAGACCATTAATAGGAGACTAGGAATCAGGTAATAGTTGCATGTTACGTGTTTGTTTTTAAAATAGGCCTGAACATGTTACAAGGCTGAGTTAAAAAATTTAAATGCTCCCATAAGAATTAGAATTACAGGGTAAAAGAATAATTGTAGAACTGATACTTTGGAGGAGGCATGGAAAGATGGCGCCCAAAATGCAGGGAGGGGAGTGAGGTCATTTCTTTTTTAAATAGAATAAACTTTTAAGGATGAGAATAGTGATGTAGACGGAAGGAAATGTTAAAAGCGAGTGTATGTAATGGAGCTTTCGCAGATCATCTCATTCTTAACTCTTCACATTCTTTTACTCTTCTTCAGCATGTGGACATAGCAGCATTACTGATCAAATACAACACGTGTGTAAATGCAACAGATAAGTGGGCGTTTACTCCTCTTCATGAAGCAGCCCAGAAAGGAAGGACCCAGTTATGTGCCCTCCTCCTAGCACACGGGGCAGATCCAACTATGAAGAACCAAGAAGGCCAGACACCTTTAGATCTGGCCACAGTAAGTCCTCATTTCAGAATACTCGGAATTGCTATTATACTTTAAGAGCTGACATTACATTCCAGGGCTTAGCAGGTTTAACTTCAGTAGTACACATTTCACTTAGAATAAAAACAACTTTCTTTCTTCTGAAATTCCTTAAATTCATTTTTTAAATATAATTGAAAACTTTTAAGGCAAACTAAGTAGGAGTTATCTTAATTTGTTTTGCCATACTTAATTGGAAGGAAAAAGAGGAATCATAGACAAACACATATTTATAGCGTATCCTAAAACAATTACACTTAGTAAAATA
>PVKE010028942.1:0-20582 GCA_004027555.1 Craseonycteris thonglongyai | reverse complement strand
ACCTGTTAGAATGGCTATAATCAACAAGACAAGGGATAACAAGTGCTGGAGAGGCTGTGGACAAAAAGGACCAGCATTATGGACACACTCAATGGTTTGGTGTTTACCTGGTGAGGAGGGAGGAGGGGGGAGGGAGAGTTGTGGGGGGAGAGGGGAGTGGGCATTAGATATATGGTGGTGGAGGGGGACCTGATTTTGGGAGCTGGGCACATAATGCGATGCATGGGTGATGTGATGTGGAGTTGTACATTGGGAAACTGTCTGATTGTTACCAACCAATGTCACCCCATTAAATTTAACAATAAAAAATAAATAAATAAAAAATAAAATAAAAAATAAAACATTATTGGTGCGCTATAGTGCATTTATTTTTCATATTAAGCCTTTGAACACTACAAATTATTTTGGGCTAGCCACATTTCATGTGCTCAGTAGCCACAGGTGCCTGGTGGCTGCTGTATTGGAAGCACAAAGCTATTACTTGCCTTTTCAACAATAGCCACCAGGTGTCACAATGAGTTTACAACTGTAAGCCACAGGCACCAACAGATTTCTCTTCTGGTTACAATTGTTGGGTTTCTTCTATTTATAGTCACATATGTTTGACTTCTTATGCGTTTGGATGTTGACTTGAGATTTTTGCCTACACGTATCAGGCTATATGGATTTTACCACTTAAATGAGTTCAAAATCAAAATGATTTATATATCAGATCCAGCATTCCTTAATTTTTCTATAATCCCTTCCTACATGATCTTCCTGGTGTGATCAAGTTATTATGAATTACATGCACATGCAATACTTAAAACATATTAGAAATTACTTTAAAGTTATAATTGATCATTTTAAATACCTAATTTTCATAACCTCAGAAGTCATTAAATGGTATTCTTTTTACATCTTCAAAGTATTTAATAGAACACATTAAACATAGGAAATCAAAATTTTAAAAAGTGATAAAAATGTTCTTTTATTTTCATTCAATTATTATAATTTACTAATTGCCAATAAAAAGTTCAAATTTTTCATACACAGTAAGTCCAATGGAATTATGATAATTGAGCTTATTAACTCATTACTTTGAAAAACAGAATCGCTTAAGAATTTTTATTTAGTTACTTGCAAGTTATAGAATTCTTTTTTAAATGAGAGAGAAACTGCTTTCATTGTAATATTCTGTTGTTTTAATTTTTGTAGTCCTGTACTTTAAATGTTTCTTGGGTAAAACTAAACATATATATATATATATTTAGAGATTGTGGCATCTCAAATACTTTCTCCTTTACTTTTAGAGAGTCACTAATTTATATTTAAAAATATATGAACAGATGCCATATATTATAGAAACAACCATGAATGGCATGAGAACATTAAAATGAGATTTTATCACTAACTTCTATACAGTGAGTTTAGTTTTATACAAATAATTAAACCTCTTTGTCTTGTTAGTCTCAATTATATTATGTCCATAAAGTACTTCAAGAGATAATAATATCTCTTGAGGATTCACATTATCAACTTGCTTCAGAAGAACTGAATCTGCCTTGGTATCTTAGTAATTCATATTAAGGAGAGAAGTGACTAGTGTGGTAGCTACATTAGAAGACAGAAGAATCACAAAGTGGAACTATGCAAATAATATTTTAAATAAAAACATAAAGTTTAAAGTTAGGAAAATCTGTACTCTTTTTCTTTTGCCACCTGTTTGGATAAACCTTTTCTTTAACACACATCAAGGAAAATTTAACCATGTATAAATGCTTTGTAAGCAAGGTTTTTAGTGAGATAATCAAGGCATGCAAATATTATTACAACTTTCTTATTTCTTTCTTGAAAAAATTATAGCAATATTAAAGATTGAAGGCCTAATTTGTGTTTTTTGGAAGCACAATGCTCAGACAGTCCAAGAGATGGCAGCCAACACCTTTAGTAAAATAAGTGAATTATGTAGATACATTACATGGTAATTTTCATGTCATTTCTTTATTTTAATAACATTAGCACTGAAGCAATCATTAAAAGAATAAAAACTATTGAAATTCTGAATGGTGATATCTTACTCTGTAAGTGTGCTTTGAAGAGATACTTCAGAGTATTTTACTAGGCACACTGAATAGATTTCTCTTTCTCCCTTTTACCCCTGCTTCAGAGCAGTGGTTTCTGCCAGAATATTAACCTAGAATTACTTATATAGCAGTAGAATTAAAGAATAAAATGTAATATTACTGAATATTTTAGAATTATTAGAAATTAAACATGTACAATAGAAATTAAACATGTACAATAATATCTAGAAAGTATGTCAGAACAGATAGCTGAGGTGTTTTTTTTTAAATAACATATTTAACAGTTTTTGTTAAATTCATAGTTAAAATTAACCCATTTTTATGTCAGGTAGGACAGATTCTTCATAAAGGAAGAAAAGAGGACCAATACAGTGAAGATTTTGCTTATGTATTTGTTTTAAGGAGCTGTTTTAACCTGGATATATTACTTTGTATAATATTAAGTTGTTTTTGTTATGGAATTCTGCAGAGTAAGGAAAGGTGTTACCTTGTGTTTGGTCATTAGTAAATTACAGCTATAGATCTAAGAAACTCAGTTTCCTTGAATTCAAGAATTCAGATAAGAAACTCTTTATATCAGTGTGTTAGTTTTTAAATGATGTCCTACAAATTACCACAAACATAGTGACTTAATAAAAAACTACTTATATATTAGTTCACAGTTCTATAGGTGAAAAGTCTGGGCATAGCTCAACTCACTTCTCAGTTCAAGGTGTTGTTTATCTATGTTCTCATCTGGAGCTCACTGGCATGGTTATGTCAAGATTCAGTTTCTTGTGGTTGTTTGAGATCCCCATTTCCTTGCTGATAGTCACTAAGGATTTGCTCTCAACCCTTAGAGGTCACTGAAATTCCTTGCTATGTATTCAAAACAAGCAGTAGAGAATATTCCTTGTGCAAATTCCTCTGATATGTTGATTCTCTTTTGTCAAGAAGAATATGGTTCCTTTTAAGGACCCACCTGATAAGGCCAGACTCACTGAGAATAATTTCTTTATCATTATGTCAACTGACTTAGTGCCTTAATCTACAAAATGCCTCCACACCAGTACCTAGATTGCTAATTGATTAAATAATTGAGAGAAGGTATGTGTGTATATCAGAGGCCAGGAATTGTGATGGCCCGTCTAGAATTCTGCCTACCAGAACGGACTGTATTTATTGTGCTTTTAAACACGATCTTATATAGAAAATACATAGAACTTTTCACATTGGAGTGATTAATTCACTGCTAGTGAGGGTCTTTGATATTACATCACTTATTTCTTAAATAAATTTATTCATACAAATAACTCACCAAAGAGAAGACTGATAGAAGACAAAGCAAGTTACTTGGAACAATCCATAAAAATTAATTATAACTGGGAAAGGTGAGTCTTAGAGATCCCATATCTTTCAAATAGCCAGCTTTGTTTTGTGGTAACACTTCTAACCTATTGGGAATCTAAAAAAAAAAAAAAAAAACCCAAACAATAAACTTCCCAGTACTCTATTCCACAGCCAGATTTGGGAACAGTTATCCCAGAGAAACTATTCACCTTGTTCAAGGACCTTGTTACTTAGTGGCACAGCCACAACTAAAACTTTCTTTCTAGGTGTTCATATCTAATTCTTCTTACACTGCCTTCCACGCTTGTTCTTCCATCAGTGGAGCAAGATACGGGAAACACAAGTCCAACCCTTGAAAAATTGCTATAAATAGATACTGAAGGGCTATTATACTGTCTTTGGTGTATTTTAACTTGAGGTGTTCTGAGCCAGAACTCTGCCAGCTATTTATTACCACAATAACGCTGTGAAAAAAGCAACCACAAAACCTCAGTAACATGAAAATTACATTTACTTTTTACTCATGAATCTGTGAGTAAGCTGTTCTGGTTTACTGATCCAGAGCTGAGCTTGACTGAGGTTATCTGGGTTCACTAATGGGTCTGTGACCAATAGGGGGTCTGCTGGGGAGTGGTTGGCTATTCTGGCCTTACCTGAGATGACTCAGCTATGTTTCTCATGGTCTCTCATTTTAGTCAACACTCATTCTCATTGTGATGGCAAGGTTCGAAGAGATAGTAAAAGTGCACAAGAACTCCTAGAACTTGAAACTGGCATGTTATTACTTCCACCACAAGTTAATTGGCCAAGGCTTTAAAGGTTGGGAGAAATAGACTTTATTTCTTGGTGAGAACTACTGAAAAATCATGTTGCAAAGTGTGTAGATACTCTTTGCAATCGATCTACTACAAATGTTATAGCTTATGTACCGTATGTTGGTTCCTCAAAGATAACCACTATGGGAAACAGTATGGAGGATCCTCAAAAAATTAAAAACATGATCCAGCAACTCCACTTCTGTGTGTATATCCAAAATAAATAAAATCACTATGTTGAAGATATATTTATTTCTATGTTCGGTGCAGCATTATTTATAGCAGCTAAGAGCATTGAAATAAACTAAGTAGCCATTGATGGATGATTGCATAAAGAATATGTGATATCTATATATGTAGATATATCTATCTATCTCTATATATAATAGAATATAATTCAACATTAAAACAGAAGAAAATCTTGTCATCTGTGAAAACATAGAAAAACTGGAGAGCAATATGCTAAGTGACATAAACCATATAAAGATAATGTGTAATATCACTCATATGAGAAATACACAGTCAGACTTACAGAAATACAGAGTAGAATGTTGATTGCCAGAGTCTGAAAGATGGGGAAATATGGAGAGGCTGTTAAAAAGGCATGAACTATAAATTATACATTTTCTGAGAAAGTGGAACTTAAGTGTTTTCACACACACAAAAATAGGTAAAAATCTCTTAATTAACTCAATGGTGGGATTTCTTTCACCAGGTATACCTGTAAATTATATCTCAATATGTTAATAAATTGATATAATAATTTCATTTGATCTTTATAACAGCTCTAGAAGGTATTTTCAACTTAATATTACAGATGAAGAAATAAGATTGTACATGATAAGCAATATTTTTTAAGTTACACAAATAATAAGTCATAGAGCGTTATCTAAAGCCACTGAGCCAAACAGAGAGTTATTTTGAATATATATTACTCTTTATCACACCCATTTCTGCACCTACAAGAAATCAAACTCTGTAAAAGCAGATCTGATAAATTCTTTCCACATTTTGCTCACAATCTCATTTTTCAAAAGGTCAAAAGAGACTGCAGGGAACAGTTATTCTGTACTTAATTCTAAATAAGAAGGGATTGATTGATGATGTGGAGTGGACATGCCACTTGAGAGAAAAGTCTATTGTGACATTGAGCATAGTCACGTATATGAGTAGATAATGGATTTTAGAAAAGAAAATTTCAAAAACTTCACAAAAAAACAATAGGTATAAAATCATGTTTGGAAACTTAAATGGAAATGTGTTTAAAGGTGATTAGGAACTTTGAAATTAAAAGCAGAATGTACAGTATATTCTACTGAAATGAATAGGGAGCTGCAATGACAGAAATCAATGTGAATAAAATACTAAAGTAAGACTTTAAAGGTGACATATAGAAGATGGGAAGAAAACAAGCACCAAGAATAGTATGGGCTTATAAAAGTGATAAATAGGATGAGTTCATAATGAATTTACTTTTTGAAATATGCTACAAGTAATTTTAAAAATAAAATTGAAATATATTTGGGGGCAAGAAAAAGCAGAAGGATAAGATGATAGGAGCAGGCTGGCTGTTTGAAGATGTTTGTATAGTGTTCATGTATGTTAGGAAGAGTTCCAGCTACCAATGTATATTTGCTGCTACTTTACCTATTAAAATGGAATGGTCTTTAAATTATGAAGTAAACAAAAAATTGGTAAGAAGAAATGAAAAGTATAGTCACTTTAATGAATTCATCTCTTTGGGCTGGTTGAATTATATTTTTGACATAATTTCATTCCACATGGGTGGGCAGGGGTCACACAGGGTGAGCACTGGGCTGGGGGCCTCCCACATGGGAAGCTCAACCTGGTGAGAACTGAACTGGGGGTACACCCCAGTTCAGCATGTGGGTCTGCATGGGCCAGGGCCAGGACTCGATCCTTGGACTTCAGGGCTGCAAAGCGAGCACTTAACCTGCTGAGCCATCCTGGCTTCCCATAAATTTTATTTTTTTAATTGTTAAATTTATTGGGGTCACTTTGGTTGGTAAAAATTACATAGGATCCAGGTGTACAATTCTATGTTACATTATCTATGTTTGCATTATGTGCTCAATACCCAGAATCAGTTCTCTTTCTATCACCATATATTTGATGCCCTCTCCCTACTCCTCCACCACTCCCCTTACCCTCAGGTAATCGCTAAACTATTGACTGTGTCTATGAGTTTTTGTTTGGGCTAATATCTAAAATATATAAAGAACTCATACAACTCAACAACAACAACGAAAAAACAAACAAACAAGTGATCTAATTGAAAAGTAGACCGAAGACCTGAACAGACACTTCTCCAATGAAGATATACAAATGCTCAACAGATATATGAAAAAATGCTGAACTTTACTACCAATTAGGGAAATTCAAATTAAAACCACAATGAGATACTACCTCACACCTGTTAGAATGGCTATTATCAACATGACAAGGAATAACAAGTGCTAGAGAGGCTGTGGAGAAAAAGGAACCCTCACACACTGCTGGTGGGAACACAAAAATATTTCTAAGAGCATATTTCTTTCTGTTTTTTTTTTTTTTTTTTTGGTTTTTGACAGAGAGAGAGAGAGAGATACAGAGACAGAGAGAGAACTGAACTGGGGGAACTCCCCAGTTCAGCATATGAGTCCCCAAGGACCAGGGCCCGGATTCGATCCTCGGTCCCCAGCACTGCAAAGTGAGCGCTTAACCCACTGAGCCATCCCGGCTTCCCCTAAGAGCATATTTCTAATAATACTTCAAATTATTCTTACATAATACATTTAGAATTTTCTTTAACAACCTCATGTTAATAAATAATATAACTGGTAAATAACTGCATTTATTTATTCCGTAAAGATTTCTGTTTCCCTATAGGCTGGATTAAATAAATGCTTTTTCTCCAGCTTCCACACAACCGTTAATATCATTTTATTATAGCACTTATAATATTACATTGAAATATTCTCTATACGTGTCTATGACCAAACATCCTCCTCCTTCTCCAACCAACACCCTGGACTATGAAATATTTCAGAGGAGTAGTTTTCAATTGTTTTTGCATTCAGCCATAGCAAGAAATATATTTTATGTTAGTTATGCATAAAACTGAAATTTCATAGAGCAATATTTATATTGACTATGAGAAGTATACTCTGATATTTTCCATTCCATTCTATTTCTTTAGAACAATTGGTGCATCCCAATATATATTGATTTAACCTATCTCTAATTGTCTTCAAACTGTGGTTTGAAAAAATGACTCAAAGTTATGTTTTCCTGATGTTCATATCTGTGCTGTTTACCATAGGATCTGGCACTGTTGGTTGAATATAGATCTATGGAATTATTTTAGATAGTACTGCAGATGTAAATTCCAATATAGGAATACTGTGCTCAGCACAAGATTTCCTAAATTCATACTTTAAGAAGTAACATGCCACGAGCCACGAACTGTGATAAAAATAAAAGGCTTATTACATTGCATTTTTTGTGATTCTACTAATACCAGTGTGACTTATCCACATGCATCCAGGGGTAACATACTGACAAATTCTCAATTAGTACAAGCTTTTCTGAGCTTCTAGTAGGCAGCTCCAGTGTATTAAAAACTTTATCACTTTCAACATGGAAGGAGCATTAAAGCTAAGTAATTAGAGTATATAAGAAAGCTCAGATTTTAATTTAATATTACTTAAATGTGAGGAAAATATGTAGATTTAAAATGACTACCCAGAGTTTAATAAATCAAGAGAAAAATTACCTATTTTTAATATAAATAAGTCTTTTAAAAAAACTGAGGAAAATATAGAATAAGTAAAAAAAGAAAAGTAAGTACTTGTATTTGTATTGATAATGCTTTTATGGACTTGACTATACATAAGTAAATGAATAACATAAGTATCTGTTATAGAATTCATAATATAGACATTTACATTTACATATGTTTTCTCTAGCCATCTCCCTCCCTCTTTTCTCACTTTCATAGCTAAAGTTCTAATTTACAACCTGTTTCAGTCAAACTTTGTCCCAGTTATACCAATGAAAATGCTTTTGCTTCAATTACCAATGATCTCAACATTGCCCATTCCAAAGAACAGTTTAGGACCTTATCTCTGTTGCCATATCTGTTCATTTTTATTGAATTTCAAATTCAAGAAGACCAATGGTCAGTTTTGAAATTTCTTTATTCCTTGGCTTCTTTGACATCATTCTTTTGTAGTCTTTCTTATACTTTTTGTTGGCAGTTTCTTCATTGTCTCTTCAGGTTCTCCCCACTTGCACCTTCAGTGTTTGTATTTACTCTCATTTTGAATAGTCTTTGTGGGAGATCTCATCCAGCTTCAAATATTACTGGAACTCATATGACTTCTAAATCTATGTCATCTTTTTTGACAACAAACTGCCTCCTAAATATAATTCCTATCTAGGTGTTCTGGAGTCTCATGAAGTTCAACGTATTTGAAAGAGAATCAATAACCAGTTCTTTGCCTCTCACTCCAAACTTAAAACAAATTTGCTGTATATATATGAGCCATGTAATATGAAAAATAGAGGCATTTGTGGCTGGATTTTTTTTCTGGAGAGCACACACACACACACTGAAAATGTAGATATAGTGTGGTGTGTATGTGTGTGAAAAATAGGAGAATATTATATGAAAAAATGTGACCATTCTTAGTTTCTAACTAAAAAAGTGCAGCAATGTAGATTACTAGAGAATAAGATATAGTACTATGTATACAGGTAAATAGTATAGAATCAGAAGTTTAAAAAATCAAGTGAAAATCTTGGGATTTTGGCTGAAAGGTTATTTTGAAGCTGCTTTACATAAATGTTCTGCTTTTCCTTCTGTTGTGCTTAACACAACAGCAGCAGGGAATGAATCTACCAGTTTGAGTATGTAGTGGATGGGTAAGCTGGGTTACAGTTTGCACTTTACTTGTGTAAATTTGGAGACAATCTACTTGGGACAGATATTTAATTCCTTCATTTGAAGTCATGAAATTCAATATTTACTGTACATCAATTAAAATTCTGTAATTTTAAGGATTTATTTATTTATTTTTATTTTTTTGATACAGAGACAGATAGTGAGAAAGAGAATGGGGAGGGCCCAGAGCAGTCTCCATAGTTGACAGCATTAGTTTTCCATATAGTTTCGCTCCACAGGTGGGCGTGGGGCTGCACAGGGCAGGAACTGGGCCGGGAGCCTCCTGCATAGGCCCCAGCAAGAACTGAACTGGGGGCACACCCCAGTTCAGCATATGGGTCCACATGGGCCAGAGCTGGGATTTGATCCTTGGTCTTTGGGGTTGCAAAGTGAGCACTTAACCCGCTGAGCTATCCCTGCTTCCCCAAAATTCTATAATTTTAAAGAGAAGTGTGCATAGTGCTCTGGGATTGTCCCCACTTAAGTTTTTATGACATTAATTTTTATCAACAAATCCATATACTTAAGACACACATACAAATTTACAAATACAAATAGTTATGATGAGCAAGCAAACATTAATAAACTGGCAAAAATGGCTATTGATTTGACTTGAAGATGGTCCAAAACATGTTGTTTGATGGCTCCTAAAGACATGTGGTCAACTTAGGGAAATGATAAAAGTTGGATATATTAGGATAACTAAACATAAAATATAATTCTAAATCCAGTTATCAGATAGTCCAGAGCTCGTATGGGCTACCAAAATACTATTTTGAGATTCTAATGATTATTTTATTTTTCACTTAGTTTTGCTAGTCAATTATAGAATCTACTCAAGTGTTAGTGTTAAGGTATACCTTTTCTTTCCTGCCCTAACTCCCACATATATTAAAAGATACTGAAAAGAATTTGTTTTTGTTTTTACCTCATTTGCTTATATAATTTTGTTTTCCTTTGCATCCAAGTGTTCCAGCAAGGCAATAAAAATGGGGAAAATAATAAAAATAGGTTGAGAAGACAACTGGAAAGAAAATAAATAGGAGCTTGTGACCAATTTAATGTTGAGAGAAGGACTAAAAAAGAAATAGAACAAATAATGCATTCAAACTTTCATTAATTTATCCATTTGTTTATTTAACAAACATTGAATTCCCAATGTTTCATTTAGAAGGCCCAAACACTGGGAATAAAAGACAAGCTTCCTTTCCCTACGTCTGAGAGAGGAGGTAAAAACACATCTAATGAACTATAACACAGTATAATATATTATGTTTCAATACTCTACTACTGTTATGTTTAATGTACTAAATGAAGACAGAGACAGATGAGTGAACAACTAATTATGCTGGAAAAAACATCTGTGAAGACTCCAGAGAAGAGACCATGTTTATCCTAAATATTAAAAAATGATCTTTCCAGGCAGAGATATGTGGCAAAGAGCACTCGGGCAGAGAAGGGGAGTAAACAAAGGTAAAAGTGTGGAACATAAGTCCTGGTTGGAAAAGAGGACCAGTTTGGTATAAGTGAATTTAAGGATTATGTTAATGGAGTAGTAGGGGGATGAACCTGAAAAGCTAAATTGTGACTAGGTTGCAGTGAGTTTTATAAGTAAAGCTTTTTAAATTTTATCTTATAGGCTACTGACAATCATTAGAGCTTTTATAAAGGAGAGCAACAGAAAAAGCTAGCTTATCACTAGATAATACTGGAGGTAGGATAGATTGTGGAGAATTATTAAAAAATATAGGCAAAGTGCTGGGATAAGAATTGGTGGGGAAATAGGGGAAGCATGGGATAGATTTAAGAGACAATTTGAAAATAGAATAAATAGAACCTGGTGACTACATGACTCAGGGGTGTTGGGAAGAGAGACCTGGGAATGAAACTGAGTGCACAATAATGACTCTATGAACTTAAGTAGGGGATGTATAGAAGAGGAACAGATTTGTGGCCATATTTAGTTTAATTTTGTTTGCAAGGCATTTGGGTGGAAATTTTTAGTGAACTACTGGAAGCGTAGTTCTGAAGTGCAAATGTGAGATTTGGGCTAAAGATAGAGATCTGAATATCGTATGGATATAGGTGTTAATGAAAGTCAGGAAGATAATCAGGTTGCCCAGGGAGAAATTATAACATAAAAAAGAGAAGAGAAATGAGGACTGACATCTTAAGAAAAGAAATATTTAACAGGTTAGCACAAGAAGAGAAGTCAGCAAAAGAGTTGGAAAGTCATCCAAGACAGTTTAGTGAATAAAGAAAGATTAATGTCGTGAAATTTAGTATAGGAGCACTCAGCAATGTCACAGCATGCTTCAGAGAGTTAAAGAAAGTAGAAATGGAGAAAGCTGTTTGAACTTGGGAGTTAGGAGATTTTGTTGACTTTTTAAGAACAATATCTATAACATGATTGGTACAAACCATACTATAGTAGGTTGAGGAATAAAGTACGGTAGTTATAAAAAATTTAATGTTATTTTTCAACATCAGAGCTATGGAAATCATATTTATTTGAGGCATACTTGGTAACTAAATGTCAAAGTTTTTTTTTGTTTGTTTTTTTGTTTTAAGATTGATTTTTGTTGTTTGAGAGAAGGTGAGAGACAGAGAGAGAAGAGGGGAGGGCCCAGAGCAGTCTTTATAGTTGTACATCATTAGTTGTGATGTGGTTTCATTCCACACAGGTGGATGTGGGGCCACATGGGGAGGGAACCAAACTGGGGGTCTCCCACATGGGAGGCAAGAACCTTCACTGCTGTGTCATCCTGGCGGTTACCAGTTCAGCATATAGGTTTGCATGGGCCGGTGCTGGAATTGAACTCCGGAGTTTGCGATTGCAAAGCAAGAACTCAACTGCTGAGCTATGCTGGCATCCCCAAAAGGTTATTTTTAAAGCTGAAATTTCAACCTAGCATTTAAAGTTTTATCTATACAAAAATAATTAATTATTATTTATTAAATGCAGAATATTTAGTAAGTAAAATCTTTAATTTTCTTATTCTCCTTTTACATGTTGCTCAATCTCCAGTCTATGTGGAATGGATTATTGGTTAGATTATTATGTGCTATAGGTTTGCCGAAAATCAAAGTAACAATGCAAACCACTTGTCCCTAATCAAGAAGGGATTTATTGCTTTTAAAAATTAAACAGAACATTTTGTGCAAGAGCGATATTATACCTACCTAATAGGGACTCCGTAAACATACCCTTTTGTTCAATTTGCTCATTGTCTAATGATGGTTCATTCTCCCAGTGAAGTCAACAGAGAATAATAACCAGAGGCTAAAGTTCTGCTGTTTAGGCTGTGACCTAAGAATCTAGAGTACTTTGTTATTACTTATTTATTATTGCATAAATGATTATTTCTAACTATAGTGGCTTAAAATAACAACACACCTTTATTATATCTCACCCTCTTCCTATGGGGCAGGAATTCTAGGGCAGCTTAGCTGGTTTGCTCTGGCTTCAGTTTTCTCATGAGGTTGCAGTTACATGCAGCCGGGACTGTAGTCATCTGAAGGCTTGCCTGGGGCTGGAGGTTACTCTTCTAAGATTGTTATTCACCTGGTTGACTAGTTGGTATGGGAAACTGGCAGGAGGCTACAGTTCCTTACCCCAAGGATACCTCTATAGGGGTTTTTGAGTTCCCCAATGCATGTTGACCAGCTCCCTCAGAGAGTGATCAGAGGAAAGAAGGCTTTTGTGATCACACCTCAGGAGTCACACTGGTTTCTACAGTATTCTGTTGATATCACAGTCTAGTCATATTCATTGCAGCAAAGGAATATGCAGGAGTGTGAATTTCAAGGAGACGTTCATTGGAAGCCACCATGGAGCCTGGCTCCTACACATTTATCATGGAGATGTTAACCTCTGTTTCTTAGTATGAGTCAGTGCTATAGTTTTAGCACAAAGTCAGGAGTTGCTGCTTACATTAGCAACAACTCTTCATTGCTCTGGCCTATTCACACATATGCATAATAAGTGCCTCTATAGCCTCTAGCAAGTGAGAATGGGACAGTGGATTTAGCTATTGTCTGGATTTCAAGCAACAGGAAGAATGGGAATGGCTGCTGTCATTGCAGCAAAGCTTGTTAACCCTAGAGAGCCAAGAGAGTGGAAAAGAGGTTCATTTCAAGTACGATCATAATAAAGAAGTGTCTCTAGAAGAAAATACATGCTGTTGTGATCTTTTAATGAAATACCTCTCTGGGCTAAAAATCTGGATTGGTACAAAGGCCAACTTTCTACAGCAGAGGGCAAGGCAAAGGTGTCATTCCAGGATTTTAAAATGTGTGTGTGCTTGTTTATGCATGTGTTTATTTAAAACACTCCTCTATGATTACAATAGTGGCAAAACTTAAGAAACAAGTGCTATATAATGTTCACTCTTTTCTCTTACTCTTCCAACACGCGTATATCATCTACTTAAGGTTATTTTGAGATCATTATATATATCTACATTTAACAATTACAGTTGACGTTCAGTTAACTGGCACCCAGGGGGATTGGTAGATGCCAGGTAGATGTAAGTAGACTCTCCATCAACTGGAAATCAAGCAACCAGCATGCTCAAGAAACTACACCATTTCTTTTATTTTCTATTTATGTGATTTTTCCCCCCAAGATGCTTTAGGTCTTTTTTTTTTATTTTTATTAATCTCATTAATCAGTAAAAACATTCATATATAAACATGAAATAATGTTATTCCTTTATTTACATAAAACCTGTATGTTGAACATTCTTTTCTGAACTAGGCACTAGGGATGCAAAGTCTAACAAAATATGGTCTACAGATATATATTCAAGCCAAGAAGTTCTAATAATGAGCAAAGTGATAAAGAGTTGCAGTAGGAGGCATTTATATCATCTAGAGCAGTAGTTCTCAACTTCAGCTGAGGAGGCACCTCCTCACCTGGTGAGGTACTAAAAATCCCTATGCCTGGGTGGTCTCCTAGACCAGTTAAACCAGAATCTCTGAGGTGGGTCCCAGGCCTCAGTATTATTTTCATAGTTTTCCAAATGATTCTAATGTGTAGCCAAGTTTGAGAACCATAGGTCTTGCTATTTGGAGATAGGGTCCCAGAAGAGTTGAGGCTTGAGTTTCTTTAGATATATGAAGAAATGAGAGGTACCACAATAGGAAGACATGGTATCTTTTGAAAAGGCAGAAGATTGTGAAATAACATGACAGATTTATGCAACTCACAAGCTATTCAGTATGGCAGAAGGGAAGATAATGAATGGACTATCCTAAGGTTTCAGGGAGAGGCAGATAGAGAAAGGATCTTGACCTATTCGTTTCCAATAAAAATGAGTGTCAAAGCCAGTGACACATGGCATAGGAAAGGGAGAGTGAATTTAGAATAGAGTAGAAGAACAAAGACAGAAGACTAGAAGTGAATGGTGATGAGAAAAGAATATTAAACCAGGATGGATAGTCTAGCACCCTCTGAAAGGAGCCAGTAGCTCAAATTATCAAAGGCAGAGGGCGGGTTGTGGTATGGGGGAAGAAAAAGTTCTGATTAAAGAAGGTTAGCTTTGATATTTAGTGTTGAAGTTAGACTTAGAATTAACTTTTTCTAGACAATTGTTACCTCTTGTGAACTTTGCTGGTATGCATCAGAGAAATAGTGCTTGGGAAACGAAATGGAAGGA
This sequence comes from Craseonycteris thonglongyai, assembly GCA_004027555.1. Taxonomy (NCBI): domain Eukaryota; kingdom Metazoa; phylum Chordata; class Mammalia; order Chiroptera; family Craseonycteridae; genus Craseonycteris; species Craseonycteris thonglongyai. The sequence goes on along the minus strand of PVKE010028942.1, from coordinate 5,767 downwards.
ATTAGTAAGGCAGCCTGTGTATTCTTTTTTTTTAATTGTTTTTGACAGAGAGAGAGAGCGAGCGAGAGAGAGAGAGAGAGAGAGAGAGAGAGAGGGAGAGAGAGAGATACAGAGACAGAGAGAAGGTGGAGGGCCCAGAACAGTCTCCATAGTTGCACATCATTGGTTTTTCCATATAGTTTCATTCCACAGGTGGGCGGGGCTGTACAGGGCAGGAACTGGGCTGAGGTCTTGCCCCGGTGAGAACCGAACTGGGGGCACTCCTCAGTTCAGCATGTGGGTCCGCATGGGCCAGGGCTAGGATTTGATCCTTGGTCGCCGGGGCTACAAAGTGAGTGCTTAACCCACTGAGCCATCCCGGCTTCCCAGCCTGTGTATTCTGTTTACTGGTTAGAGAGGGACCATTCACTTATTTCCAAACCTCATTTATTGCTTCATAAGAAACTTCTAATATGTGGCTGAGTGTATAGGAAACAGGCTATTGTTACCCAAAGATGAAGGCATATGGAGATTGACAGTGATAAGTTTTCACTAACTCACTTACTTCTATTATGTAATGTCCCAATAAAACCTCTGGCTTGCATTGGCACAAGGGCATCTCTTTTATATGGGATATAGTTTTTAGCTATGGGACAGAGACAATTAATGAGCCATAGAGGATTGTGTCTCTAGGCCACACCCTCAGGTCGATTTGTGTGGAACTAAATGGGCAGTTAGCTGCTTAGCCGCAGACAAGTATTAGTAAATACACTAGCACTCAGAAAATAAATACTATATTTTTTGGTTATACCAGCAAATTTAGGACCTACCGGTATCTATAATCACGTACCCTGCTTTATCACTTGTTACAATGGGCCCACTTTCTCCTCTCTTATTAGAAACAACATTTCTACCTATTTACTGGATTCTACTCTGTTAAAAGATTTTGGTTCAACAAGTAACCTCTTCTCTATTAGCAATTTCCTTTTCAACACTGGATCATTACTAACAACATGCCAGCATATTTGTTGTCTTTAAAACAATTCTCCCTGACCTCAGATTTCCTTCCAGATAGCACTCTTATTTTTCTTATCCTTTTTATTTTAACCCATTTATTATCTCCATTTGTCTTAACCCTTCCAAGAGGGGTTGTCTGTTCACTCCTTCTACTTTTTAACCTTAACTTTCTCCTCAACACACTCCAAGAGAATTTTTATATTCTCAATTCTTGTAGAATCACTCTTGTTAAGGTCATTAATGGCTTACAACTTGCCAAAATCAATAACCAAATCTCAGATCTCATCTTACCTGACTTTATTAGCATCATTTGACAACAATTAGTTCTTATATCTTGAATACTCTCTTTCTTTGACTTAGGTAGGGTACTACTTCCTTCTGGTTTTACCCATACCTCACTGGTCACACCTTCTCAATTTCTCATTTTTATTTCCTCTCCTTAACTTCTCTACTGTCCGTCATTTCTTCTCTTGTTACACCCATTCCCCAGATCATCTCATCCAGTCCAATGACTTTGATTTCCATCAATGCACTGACTCATATTTATATTTCTCTATTCATTCTTCTGAGTTCTAGACTCACTTATCAAGTGATCTTTTTCAAATTCTCCACTTGCAGTTGAAGTAGATATCTTATGCCTCAAACAGAAATTCTTGATCCAAACCTATTTCTTTTTTCCTTCAATTAAATAGTTGCATTAGAATTCTTGTAATTGATAGGTTTTATGTGATTTTTCTCTTGGCTAGCTATTTGACTGTTTTTTTGCTACTCATCCTTTTGACTCCCTATGGATATCCTTGCTGTTTTTGAACACACCACCTTAGGGCTTTGCACTTGCTACTCCCATCCCTAGAATTTGTTTACTGCAGATATCCAAGGGACCCACTCTCTTACTTCATTCAGGTGTTTGCCCTAATGTCATCTGTTCAGAAAAGCTTCTCTTTTCACACTAAAAGTAAAAGCTTTGAAAACCCAGAAATAAACCCACAAATATATGGACAGATTATTTTGACAAAGGAGTAAAAAATATACAGTGTGGAAAAGAAAGCCTCTTCAGTAAATGGTGCTGGGAAAGTTGGAAAACCACATGCAAAAGAATTAATGTGAACTATGATCTGTCACAATATAATAAAATTAACTCAAAATGGATTAACGACTTCTAAATAAGACCTGAAACAATAAATTGCATTGAAGAAAACATTGCTACTAAATTTATAGACCTGGGGTTCAGGAAGGAATTTATGAACCTGGCCTCAATGGTATGGGAAGGAAAAGCAAAAGTAAATGAATGGGACTTTATCAAACTAAAAAGCTTCTGCTCAGCAAAGGAAACTATCAGCAAAGGAAACTATCAGCAAAGCAAAGAGAAAACCAACAAACTGGGAGAAAATATTTGCAAACAATGTCTCTGATAAGGGGCTAATATAAAAAATATATAAAGAACATGTACAACTCCACAACAACAACAACAAAAAAAACACACACACAACAACAAGCAATCTAATGAAAAAATGGGCAGAAGACACTTCTCTCACAAAGACATACCAATTACCAACAGATATATGAAATAATGCTCAACATCACTAGCAATTAGGGAGATGCAAATTAAAACCATAATGAGATACCACCTCACACCTATTTGAGTGGCTATAATCAACAAGACAAGGAATAACAAGTGCTGGAAAGGCTGTGGAGAAAAAGGAACCCTCATACACTGCTGGTGGGAATGTAAACTGGTACAACCACTATGGAAGGCTGTATGGAAATTCCTCAAAAAATTAGAAATGGAATTGCCATACAACCCAGCAATCCCTCTTCTGGGTACCGACCCAAAAAACTTAAAAACCTTAATTTGCAAAGACACATGTATCTGAATGTTCATTGCAGCACTATTCATGGTGGCCAAGTCATGGAAACAACCAAAGTGTCCTTTGATAGATGACTGGATAAAGAAGTGGTGGTACATTTACACAATGGGATACTACTCAGGGATAAGAAAAGATGAAATACAGCCATTTGTGACAACCTGGATGGACCTTGAAACCATCTTATTAAGCAAAATAAGTCAGACTTAAAGAATCAAGAAACGGATGACCTCACTTATAGGTGAATTATAAAACTGAAAGTAACAAAGAAACAAAAACTCATGGACACAGTCAATAGTTTGGTGGTTACCTGAGAGTAAAGGAGAAGGCTGGTGGAAGAGTCGGGTGTTTGGGGTGGAGTTGGCGGGGGACACCAGATATATGATGATGGAGGGAGAGCTAATTCTGGGTGGTAAGCACATAATACAATGCGTAGACAATGTAGTGTAGAGTTTTACACCTGGAAACTATGTAACTGTTACCAACCAATGTCACCCCAATAAATTTAACAATAAAAAAAGTAAAAGCTTTCCTACATAATTCTGCATTCCATTCTCGTTTTTCTTTTGAAGAAGTTATCACTATTTGACATTGTATTATTTGTCTATTTACTTTTTGCCTGTCTTTCTTACCAAAAGAAAAGCTCAAATTGGGCAGAAGTTTTTGTCTGAATTTTCCATCCTTATTATCAGTATCTAGAATAGTGCTTAGCACATAGCAAATAGCTTAGTGGATATTTGTTAACAGACTGACCAAATCAATGAACCAGCTATTAATGAAATTAGATTCTCCTGAGGTAAGAATGAATCATTTTGTGTCAGAAAGATCTGATTTAATTTCTTGATTATTAGAAAACTTTCAAACTATGATATGAGAAAGTCATTATTTTAGACTTGTACCTAGAGTTGTATTTGATATGCCCTGTTCAGTAAATTGCTAAGCAATGTGGCAAATTATTTTTTATATTATTCTAATAATTAATCTGATATTTGAAATCAAATAGGAAACATTAATTTTTCTTGCTTGACTTTGTAATATACCCAACAGTTCTCCTCTTTCCTTTCCCTACCTCCCCTGTATCATCATAATGATATATAAAATGCAAAGCAGTTTTACATCAATGGATGGGTTTAAAATGGAACACAAGATGAGCTGTATTCCTCCAAAATTGACTAATATGTTGAGCTAATCTGAGAAAAATGATTTGGCTAATACTGTAAAGGTTAGCTGATGAAGCAGATGGTTGCATTTTTGTTCCCCCATATTAAGATATCACTTTTAAAATTAATGCTATACATGATAAAATTCTGAGTTTGGAGACTAATCTTTTTCATGAAAAACTGAAACCTGAGCCATTTATTTTCTACAACTTTAAGCATAAATCGCCATGGCACTACTATTAGCAATCAGTAATGTCCCTTTGAGTAAATGCTCATGCATCAATAACTTTTGAGGAATTTGTTAATTCTGTGTTTTTCCCAAAAAGAGGTAAGATGATAAGAACTGAAAGTGTAAATGAGCAAAAGTTAAAAAATAGTAAATATGTTTACAATGGTAAAACAATGACCTGTTATGCTGTATTTATATTTTTATAATTTGTATTTTCAGAATTATAAGAGTAAAAGTTTATTTCTAAATTAAAAAGCAGATGTTGAGTATGTAATATAAAATTGATTTTATTCATCAGCTTAACTGAGAAGTATTAGGGTTGCCACATTGATATATAGCATCTAATCAAAAGAAAAGCACCCCATTGCTTATTTCAATGGCTCATATGATAATAAATCCTCAATCTATGCTAGAATTCTTTGATGTTTCTAAGCAACAGTAGTCCTCCAGTGACTTCATTATGATCATGTAAATGTGTTTTTTTTGTTTTTTTTCTCAAGGCTAGTTTGAGAAGCAAACTATAACTATTATGAATACTGGAATTACGGGGAAAAATCCCAAATATCATATTATTGAAATTATAAATAGTTCTATGCATAACAACAAAGTAGATGAGGTTTACAATACTATCTAGGGCTTGGAGGCTCTTTTAGTATAGTAATTCATGAGCTTTCTAACCTCAGCCTGGGGACATATTGTAATTTACTTCATTTCTTGTAATTCATTTCAGGCTGGAAAGACTCTCAGGCTACACTTTCAAGGCTTCACAGGTGTAATAATTTGAGATGTGCTTGTAATTCTGGTGATGACTTTACATATTAAAATTGCAACTCTCATAATATTTACACTGCATCTGGCACTGATAACTACCTAGGGAATGGCTGCTGCCTGCGTATAAAAACACTTCCTGTAATTTATAATGGACATCCATTTCAAAAATTCAATCTTAAAACATCAATGCCTATGCAAAGCTTCTTATTTTCTAGTAATGAAACTTACAAATAGTAAAATATAATTTAGTTTAAATACTGACAAAATAATGAGGGAATTTAGAAACGTCAGAAGTGTATTCAAGTGAGCATTATCATCTTCAAGGATGTTATCTTTGTAGTTTGTACACTTATTGCAATGACTTCTATTGCTCAAAATATATGGACCCTGACTAAGGATGTCCTCTTTTTTTTTTCCTTTCTTTTCTTTTTTTATTGTGGTAAAAAACACACAACATGAGGTCTACCCTCTTAACCTTTTAAGTGTATAGTATAGTATTGTTACTTATAAGTACAGTGTTGTTTTTTTTTTGTTTTTTTTTTTTCTTCTTCTTTGAGTTTATTATAAAGTGGCTTTACAAAGTGGCCTTTGCCATCTCAGGAACCAACCATATTAGGTAATTTGATCATCTTCCTCAAAAATGTTGTAAACCAAGATACTCTACAATTGCCAGCTTTAAATATGCAGGTGTTTTAATGGTTGTCACATTTGACTATTAGACTGCAAATAATGGGCCAACCTGCAGA